>WAAG01029142.1:36225-46341 GCA_013390105.1 Tichodroma muraria
TCAGAAATCAGAAACTTAGGAGAAAGTAGATTTAAAGGCTGAAATGACAACTGGCGGAAACCCCAGGCACATGAGGACAGCGAGTCTGTGTTCACATAGCAAGTAGCAGGGTTCAGACAGGCCTCCCCACTAAATTCAATCCTCCAGATTAGTTCTACATGCACAATTTCTTTGCAAGCTGTGAGTGCTGGCTGCCCAGAAACAGAGAAAAAACTGTGTTTTGCAAGGTATTCTATTTACATGGGAAATCCTGTAATAAACAGAATATCTGAAAATTCCCACATTGATTCAGGCATCTTTCAACCTCCTCGCAGTCCCATGAATTAAAATGGTTTTGCAAGACTCTGTCCCTCTTTCTAGAACACTCAGGGATATTTCATTCACTTTGAGACATTTCATTAACTTAAACAAAAATGGAGCTAAAGCAGTAGCAGAGGAAAAACAAGAACATCCGGGGGCTGATTTAAAAGAAGTTGTTAAAAAAATGAAATATGCAGACCTTGGCTCAAAGACAACGAAGAAAAAGAATACAACCAGAAATGACAAATACTTGAAGGCTATAAACACCAAGAAAGGAGAGGAATTTTGGGTTGTGCAAGAAGTAGTAAATCTATGAGTAATGACATTAAATTATGAAAAGATAAACTTTCATTGAAACATCAATTTGTCTTTACAAGTAGTTCTAGTATGATATCAAGCAGTCTTCCAACAGCAAGATCAAAAGATCCATTGCTAAGGGTATTTAGAAAGATTTTGGACAAATAATTGAAAGTCCTCTATAAGGAAAATATTTCATATTAGGAGCCAGAGAAGTTTCATGATTTAGTAAGTTTTTTCCTTACTCTGACTTCTCTGAATATCTATTTTGAAACAAGCCATTAGCATAAGATTTTCTAGCTCATGAAGACAGCAAAAGCCAATTTGTCTTCTTGCTCAAGAGGTCCCACAAATTACACAAGTATTACACATTACTTATTGAATCCTGTTTGACATCACTGCATCTAAACTCGGTGTAACCCGTTTAAAAGGAAAGACTAAGGAAAAGATAAATATGCAGACCTTGGCAAAGAGACAAAGAAGGAGAACTCAACAGACATACGTTTTACATCTGAAGGACACAAACCACAAGGAATCAGATACAAAAACACACTCAAGAAAAGGTAGTTTAAATGACTTCCTCAGAGTCCAGAACTAGGCAATGGTGAAGCCAAGAACTGATGCCAGGGTATGTTGAAGATGGACACTCTGGTTTCCCTGCTTAAACCAAAGGGACATGTACCTCTTGTGTCATTAAAAGCTCATTCCCTCTAAAAAAATGTACTTTTGTTAAATTCAACCTAATCTAAGAGGTACCAAGAAGCCTGCCAGCAGTCACAGAAAATGAAAGGTGTTCAGCTCAAACCAGTCAGTGGTGGAATGGACTCATTTAGCTCTGTTAATGGAATGTGACAACAGAAGCACAAACATTTTCATATTAAAGCTACTAACACCACTTTTCACAGATCACAGAATATTCTGAGTTGGAAGGGACCCACAAGGATCTTTCAAATGAATGGGACTTATAGCCTGAAGGGTCAACAGTAAAAGAATTGCACCTGTTACATGTGGCAAGTTTGAAACCACAAATCATATTCTCGTTCAGGTGTCAAAATATTTGGGTGATTTTTATAGCTACTGGGGAGCCCAAGAGAGACCCTTCTGACCTTAAATGAGGTAATTACTTTGTAGTTCTGAAAGCAGACTCAGTGCAACTAAAAAGCTCTTCCCAAACTTCAGTCTCATAGAGAAGAAATAGAAATGCTTGTTTGTGTATGTAGCTGAACATCAACTGTGTCCCTTTCTACTAAAGGATGTTGTGTCAGTGTTGGCAATGGCCGCAGATAATCCAGGCAGCTAGGCTTGGAAATCTTCTTTAGAAGCCTAATGATTAATCAAGTCTGGGTTTGCAGTATTAGTACTGTCAGGGGTCACAGACAGCCTGATGAGAAGAGTCCAATCCCTCAGAAATTAATTCAAGTCCTTCTAAAGGGATGAAGCAACTGCATCACCAGTGGAAAAGGAAAGCATCAGCTGTAAGTTGCTGCTCACTGATGGAACTGAAGGGCAGCAGCTGGATCCCAATGGATCACTTTGCTGTTGCCTGCAGCTCTCATGCAGTGGCTTAAACCTCTGGTGAGAGACTGAAGCTATGGCTATTCTCTGCTTAAGGCAGAGAAAATTTACTGCAGGATCCTAAGAAAACGGGGGGCAGGGCAGACAGAGTGCAACTGCAATCTCACTTAGGAAATAAAACTTAGTGACTGCATCTCTAACAGCGAAGTGGTGCTGGGTTCGTGCTGCAAGCAGGTACCTGGCACAGTGACTGCCTGCTCACTGAGTGGCACATGCACAAGATCAGGCTTTCTGTAGTGTCAAAACACCAGTGAGGGGACAGTGCCACTCCTTCACACCTTGGAGACGGAACACTGCCATCTCATGGGCAGTCGGGGCTGCCTGGCTCCCCTGCACTGGCACGAGGCTAAGGTTTCAGGGGAATGTGTGCATGCCAAACCATGCTGCAGGTTCCCCAGAGCCATGTCTCTGCTTTGAGAACTGAGGTCTCCCAGAGAAAGAAGCTCTGGGCTTGAGCTTGAAGGTTTTCTGGTCTCTGCAAAACCTGCCTTATCCTTCAGTTTAGGACTAACAGTGAAGCTGAAAGTACGGGGAGTGGAGGGAGAAGCGTGTCTCACAGCTATTGCATCAAACAAAGAGAAAAAGAAGCACTGAGGTGTTTGGAGTCATTAACACACCAGAGCCCAGGGCTGGCAATGGTTGTGCCACACAGCTTGATAGCTGCTTCCCTCTTACCTTGTGCTCATCCTCAGTTTCCCCACCACAGCACGTGCAGCCATACTTATCCCTTACAAGGCTGAGGGACCAGGCAGCCCCCACCACGCTGAGCCTCTGGACAGACATCACTGCTTTTATTCCATGCAGCTGCTCTGAGGTGAGCCTGCTGGAAAGGCACAGCCCGAGGAAATGCTCCAAATACACAGCCACAGGAACATCCCTGCAGTGCAGACCGGACTGGGAGGGCCAAACTCCTGTTCAGCTCGGGGCTGCCTGCCAGGATGCACCCCATGGCCAGCCCAGGCAGCAGGAACGGGAGCACACTCGTGAGAGAAAGGCAGGGTGGCTGTGGCTCTGAGATGAGCCTGTGTGTGGAGCACAGCCTGTCTTGCCCTGGGTACAGCACTGAAATGAAACAAGAAGCTGGAGGCCCTGGCTGGCAGGCAGGGAAAATGGAAGTCACTGGTTTTGTCACCCTCTGGAAGGACACTGGGAAATGACTGGCCAGGTCTGTAGCCCTGACTGCACTCCTGAGTTCCAGCTTGCTTTTCCTTCTCTCCTCCCCACCAGAGCAATACACAGCACTGCGGGGCAAAAATGCAAAGTATCACTAAACACAACAGCCTTTTTAATGAAAAAGCTGAAAAAGACTCAAACCTTGGCCAAAACATGAATCACCAGAAAACTACACTTGCAGAGATCCCCATAAAAGGAAATGTAAATAATCATCCCAAGCCCCCTTCACATTCAGACGCCCTTGTGCTCATGTGCAGGCCAGCTGTACTGGATTGAGTGCATGTGTGGGTATTGTCGTGCACAAACGTGCCCATGCCTGGAAAGCAGTCAGAGAAAAAAAATCAGAGAAGAATACAAGAATAATTTTGGACAGGATTGCTGGAGCAGGAAATCGATAATAGCACAATATTCAAACAGGGTCTACAGGTCTCAAAAAAAGACTGCAAAAGTAAAGATCATACCCACCAGGTTTCTTTGTGAGTGCACTGTACTACTGAAAGCAGCAGTGTTTGAGCTGTCCTGACCCCCTCGGCTCCCCCCTGCCTCGGAGAAAGCGGCACCGAGATGCGGGAGGTGCCAGCACTGCGCGCACACAGAGACTCAACACAGGCACGGCCAGATCCTGACCGCTTTCTTCAGAAAAAGAGATCCCCATAAAAGGAGATCTGAGGCTTCCCCTCTGGGGCTCAGGCCGTGGGTGGCTGTGCAGGCATTACAGCACGGCCACTCTCTCAGTTCAGCATTTTAACCCATTCCTTGGTGACGTGGATTCGGAACTGCTTTGCCATTTCGGTGCCCAGGGTCAGTGAGACAAGGCAGGGAAGAGAGAGGAAGGGGATGCCTCGAGAAGAAAGGGTTGGGCTCCTGGCTGCCCTGACCTCTCTTGGTGGGGCTTACATTTGCCCCAGCCACCACCATGGAACAGAGCCTGCCCACTTGGCTAGTGAGGTACTTGGAGCAGCCCCGGCACTCCAGCCTTTGAGTCAACACTCCCAACAAAAGGCAGACAGAAGGAAGAGGTACAGAGATGCAGCTGATTCAATCCAAACAACTATTATTGGAAGATGATTTCATTAATGAATTATCCCAATTGCAGATTAGCTAGTGGGCATGTGGGAAGGCCAAGTCATCGGCTAAAACTGAAGTGATTTTCTTTTGTTCTGTAATTTAGCTCTTTGGGAGGTGTCAGACAACGGTTTCTAGCCACACACATGCACACAGAGCTCACTACACAATCCACAGGCTAATTTCAGCTCACAAAGTGAAGGCACCTCCCATACTCCAAAAAGCCTTTTTGATGGAGAACAACCACATTAACAGGGTTGGAGAAGGGGGGAGGGCATGAAGAGGAGGTGACATTGATAGGAAGTGAAAAGAAGAGAAATTCACACAAAGAATGAAGGAAAAATGGGAAGGAGGGAAGGAGGGAAATAAGGAATTCGAAGCATGCAGTCAAATGCAGATGTACTAAATACTGCTAAACAACACGCGTGTTTTACGGACAAGTTTCAGTTTTCTGAACACAGACGTTCTGAAAAACTTGAAAAATTTCCTGAGGCCTGGGCTGGCAGATCTGCCATGAGCCCTAATGAAGAGCCAAGCTCTCTTAGAGGCCAGGCAAGTATACTCTGGGAACCTAAAAGTGTCCAAGCTTAAGCAGGTGAATTGCACTCTACATGGGGAAGACTGCAAGGTAGAGCCAGACACCCAATGAGGAAAGAAGAGAACCAGGATCATGAGAAACAGAGGCAGAGTCAAATTTTCTCATTCTCCAACAATCTCATCAGATAAAAAAATCCTCGAACTGTTTGAAAATTTATAGCCACTACTGTGAAAAGCAGGGCAACCCATCATAGGGTGGTCAGACCAATCAGAGTTACTAAAACCAAGAAGAGAGATATTTGGATTAGGCCCTTCTTGAACTTCTGTGAACCCTTTAATATCCATGACACCCTCCTTGAAGGAGCTCCACAGATGTCTCCTAGGACATGTTAAAAGCCAAGTTCTTGTGACTGCTTTGAGGCTGCCCTGTCACTTGCTAGTTTCGTGTAATCCTTTGCCTGTCAGATTTCATGCATAGGAAAAGATACAGACGGCTGTTTCCCTAGATTCCCACCTTGTGCCAGTTGTAAAAACAAAGCACAACCATTCCATGCAGAAGCTCTGGTGTTTATCCTACTTGTGCTTCCCTGAATGAGCAAGCTGGCTTTTATTTCTCTTCTGTACAGTTGTTATTGTACATGGTTAACAAGAGAGAGGGTAGTCAGATAATCACACTTGATGAAGCAAGCTGGGGGACGGCAATCTAAATGTAATTTCTTACATCTTCCCCCTCCTCAGTGGGCTGATCCTGCCTTGTTAACTGCAAACCTCATTGAGCAGCAGACTTTTATGTCCTTTACTAATGCAGCCCAATTGAAAATGGCTTTTTCAGGCTAACTGTAATGCAATACACTGACTGTGGCACATGTACACTCCTGTCCCCAGCAGTTACCCTGAACAGAGGATAAGGGAACAGCTGCTCCTGACACTGCCAGGAACAGCAGACCTTCCTTAGTCCCAGAACTCACACCTACCCCTTCCTTGCTGTAGGAGAAAGGTCCTTTTATATACCCTGGGCGGGAAGGGAAAAGTGGGATTTATCATTAAATGAGCCTGCCCTCTACACTCACTGATTCATTTGCTGTCTGGATATTCCTGGAGGAAATACAAAGGGCGACATTCATATCTATCAGCACATCAACACACACATATTCCCAGCTGCCTGCAGCAGCATTGCTCCCTAAGTCAGTGTGGATTGCACTTTGGGGTGAATCACACCAGGCTTTTTTGTCTTTTCTGCACATCCCTTCTCAGAGAACCACAGAGAAGGAATAAAGAATCTCCTGTGGAAACACAAGAGTGGAGGCTAAGATGGGATATGTGAACATGAAGTGGGAAGAACTGATGGATCAAGCAAGGAGAGGAAAAATAATGGAGAAATGAAGAAAAGGAGATAAGTGGAGAGAACTGAGAGGATGGCTGCTCACGTGATGCAGCACAGTGAGCATTTTTTAATTGGGTCAGCTTTATGAGCAGGCAAATGAGTCTGATTTTACTGTGTATTTTTAAACTTATGTAACTTTAGCATGGTCCATTATTGCAATACATTTTATTGCTAATCATTTCCATCTGCAAAACCATCTCTTTGTGAAACAAACTGTATGCAGCATACTGGAGCCAAAGTTACAGTCGCAGATTTTGTAACAGAATCTGGATTTTTTGGGACTGGGAAAGCTGATTGCTGGGGTTTTTTGTACTACTAGGTAAAGAAACCCACAGTTTTAAGGTACTTTAAGAGCATCCTTCAAGAATTCCATGCCTATAATCAAAGTTTGAAAAATTATAGTAGGAACTCTTAATGCTTTTAAACCAGGGCTGGGTGTGAAGATGCAATGACACAACCTAAGAGTTATAAAATAAGACAAAAGTATATTGTTATGCATGCACAAACACATATGTGCAGAAAGGACAAGCCTCCCCAGAAGACACTGGTATATCTTTAGTCAGCTACTACTACTAGTATAAACAAAACAATAACACAAACATGAAACCCTCTGTGGGAGAGCTTTTTAAATCATTGCATATGCATGTAAGTGCTTAAAAAAATCCATGTGGGCATAAAGTTTAGATTTTGACTGCACAGAAGCCAAAAAACATGGTTGTGGCAAAATGGGACTTACTGGCTTTTTGCAAAGCTGCTGACCTTGTGTAAATCAATACAAAAAACCCAAGGTATTTGTTGAAGATTGAAGATATGAGTGATGAAGAAAAGTACCTGAAGGTACACTTTTACCATTGAAGCACTTAACCTACTCACGTTTGAACCTCTTTTGTTTGGGCTAAAATAGCACGCTCAGTTCCACAGACATTATTTTTAGAGACCTGTGCACTCCATCTGGGCTTATAGCTGCTTTCTCAAAGTATTCCTCATTTGAAATAGTTGTGACAAGAAGAAAAAATGAATCTACCACACGTGGCATGGGTTCAAACACCAAGCTATAGACACAAGAAGAGCGAGGATGGAAAGGATTCTCCCCATTCTGAGCTGTTCCTACACAGCTCTTGGACAATTTTTATTCCTCTATATGGCACCAGCCTGACTTACGTGAACCATGAGCTTTATTCTGGTAGGAAACCACGTCAGAGCTCTCCCTGGATAGGTGTATCAGCCTGAGTAGCACCTGTTTCTGTCCTGATGGTGATAAACTGCTGGATGCTCTCTTTAAGAGCGCCAATACACAGAGCCAAGCTTTTCCAGGAGTACAGGAAACAATGCAAACACACAATGTATTTTCCACTCGGTTGCCTGCAGGTTCTATGAAATCTCACAGCAGCTTCTGCAGCACAACTATCAAAAGCACAGTTCAGCTGTGATTGAAGGCAGCTGGTTACACAAATCACAGATTCCCTTCTTTTGTAGTGATATAAAAAAGCCAGGTGCTGGCTGCAGACATGAGCAGGCCCTGCAACTGAGAAAAGCATTCCCTGGTGTGGGAATATGCTGTTTGTGTGTGTGGCAGGGAGACAAGCAGCTCCCTGGGTAGAGAAGGAGCATGCAACCTGCAGCTGTCCTAAAACTGAGCCTCAGGGCTGGAGGGTTTGCTGCCTAGACTGCTTCCAGCCACGGGAGGAAATCTGCCTAATTAAGGACCATAACAGACAAAGCCTGTTCTAGTCTACCTACCAGATCAGGTAGAAAGCAGAAAAGGAAATATCCCAGGCCTGATTACAATGTCCCCAAGCATTAGAAATCTCACTTGACCTTAACAAAGCTGTGGGTCATCGTGTCTTTAGCAACAGCAGCTGGCTGCAGAGAGGCTCACTCTGTACTTCAGGCTAGCTGGACTAGCAAACTACTGTGGAAAACAGCTGCCTGAAAGTGAACTGCAGTAAAAATAATAATAGTAGTATTAATAATGAAAAATATCAGATGAGTCTGAATTAAATATATAAAATTAGTTAAAATACAGGAGAGAAGGACATTTATTTGCATTTCACTGTATCAGAAGCACTAGCAATAAAACTGTCAATCAAAGTCTAGCTGTGCCTCGGAACAATACATCAACTTGAAGCAAGAGCAGCCCAGCTTGGCTCCCAGATCACATTTACAGAAAAGCCTCACACATTTCTTCACTTACAGATCTGAAGATCTTGAGTAGGGACAGTATAGAACCCGCACAATGCAACATTTAGTCATTTTTAGGTGTAGATACTACTCAAAGTATTTTAAAATTAGCCAGTGGTAGGGAAAATGAGGTGAATGGGATTAGCAGTTACTAATGGAGGGCTGAAACCAAGAGTAGGAACTGGATTTGGCTCTTGGATCAGCCCTTTCATCGAGCAGACAAGGCAAAATTTCTGCTTTGTTTTTGCCTGCTCATTCCTGCTCCAGGACTTGCTTCTCCTCAGAGGCTGGGGAGATGTAGAGTCCACTGCTCTGGCTGACACCTAAGGATAATTAATACCAAGGATAACAGAGAAAGATTTTCAACGCAATCTCCTAAGCAGAAGCAAATAGATCCAGAAATCTGGAGTAAGGTTTCAGAGAGATAAAAGATGTAAACTCAGCTTAGAGATGGTGCTGCCTTAAGGAGGTATGCGAAGATCACATTTCCTACCAGCCTCCAGAAAACCCCATTTTTGCACTACCTATAAATGCTCTTCGTTCATGTGTGTGGAAATTGTCACTTGTTTACACCTACCCAGTATCTGGAGAGACACTTACAGCCTCTTCATGGGCAAATGTACTCTTGAGTGCATTTGTGTGTTGCTCTGCAGACGTATTCATCCACTGACATTCTGCACAGTTTGGGCAGCTTGAACAAGTCAGTGCCAAAAGCAGAAACGAACTTGGATGGAAAGGCCCAGATTTACACACAATCTTGTTTTGTGTCCTGGCTTGTCTAAATTTGGGAGGGTGGTGGTACATTCAGGGAAAAAGAATTAACTGATAACAATGGATCCAAAACTCCTCACATACACGTTCTCAAACCTGAGTTTGATTTATGGCCACTACAAAATTAATATTTACAACTATACCTAATTGTTCTCTTCACAAAGGAAAAAGGCATAATGGAACAAGTAATATGAAATGGGTTAATAAGAAATCCTGAGCTCTGTAAGTAGCACACCCATTTCAACTCATTTGCTCTTATCTGGTAATAAAAATGTTTTAATTCCAGCCTCCTGAGATTTAGCATGTATAGTACCTCTTGGTACTTCCATCAACACACCCACACTCTCCTCTCAAGCACGGATGTCCCAGTGTCTGTGTCTCTTAACCACCACACAGAGCACCAGCAGCAGCATAGAACCAAATAGGAAGACAGAAACCAGGACAAAAATGCACCCCTCAACTCACAGCTTCCTCAGAATTTGAATAAACATATGCTTAACCTACAGGGGTTAACATTTCCAAGCAGGAGATCTATGCCAGCTCTTAGATAGGGCTAACCAGGAAAAACTGGAGGGCTTTTGGTTATAGTGTGTAACCTGAGGGTCAGGGTATGAGGTTCACTAATGCTTCTTGGAGCACACAGAGTTCTTCAGTGAAGTGTGTGCTAGAGGAAAAAGCACTCGTGGAGACACAGCCAGAGCTCTGAGCCAAGGTACAGCCTCACCTCAGCAGGGAGAGAGGATTATCTGCCTGAGTTGTTGAGTCAGAAGCTGCAGGAACACTGCAGGGCATTGCTGGCTCCTGGAACTAGGGAGGCTCGTCCCTTTCCTGTG
>WAAG01029144.1:0-33848 GCA_013390105.1 Tichodroma muraria
TATATATAAATAATTGTGCCCAGTCTGTAGGGAGAACGAGGAAAGATGATTTTTCCTGCCTTTTCAGCCTCTTTTCCTCCTTCAGGCCTGTGGCAACAGCTTTTGGGAATTCTGAATTCCCTTTGGATGTTAAGGAAAGCCTGTTCATTTTGCTTTGTCTGCTATGTCTCCTCAGTGTGGTCCCACACCATGTTTAGAGCCGCACTATGCTCCTTCAATGGTTTGTGGGAGTATTTATGTCAAAGAGAACTCCCAGATTGGCCTAAATTCATTGGGAACATTATCCTCCTCAGTCATTATCAAATTAAGCTCTGCTCTGCAGCTTTCAGAATTACTTTGTACATCTTCTTTGTAGACGAAGTGTCCTCTGACCCAGCAATTCACGTTTCATCATGCAAATTGGTCGAGTATCAGCAACCTTTTATTGTGTGAACACAAAGAACTCTGCCTGAGATAAATTTGGCCAAGTAAGGCCATAAAACTCCCACAATATTTGTGTATAAAGGAGATTTATACATTTCTTGAGTGTTTTGCCAAGAAAAACCCACAGCGAGGACAGGCAGACTAAAGCAATAAGCAGGAAATGTATCATTAAAGTTATGGAAGAGGCTGTTCCCTGCATCAAGGGCAGAGGGACATGTTTGGGACTAAACTGAGGGGCAGTCACAGTTCCCACCAAATAAGGACAACCAAATCTGCCCAGAAGAGTCGCTGTTGGTCAGTTTGTGCATTTTAAATAAACTTTGGATTTGTGGGGAACTTATTGAAGAAGTAAGGTTTGTAGATTGCGAGAAAAGAAACTGTTTATTCCTTCCTTATCCTAACAGTGTCCAACATGCCTTCCCTGTGCACATCCCCTTTGCTCTTACACTGCCACTACCATGGAAAAATGGATCAACCTGTGGTGGCAAAAAGGCAGAACAGCCCTTACAGGGGGATGGAGGGAAGAATGAGAAGAGAGACTCAGAGGACAATGGTGATGCTAATAGATCTGGTTGTATCTGAAGGATTTGCTTGACTAGGAATTGCTTGCTCTGCATGATTGTCAGAGATTCTTGTGAAAAATAGCCAGCAAGGAGTTGGCTTCCTGCTCCAAAGGAAGAGATACTGCATTTCTTCCTTTTCACAAAGCTGCAAATGCTTTAGGGCAGTGATGCCAGGCTGGCTGGCTGGCTGTGTGGAGAATCTACTCCTTCCTGCTTGTGCACCCACACACTAAACAGGCGAAGATTCAGCGGCATGGATTCGCCTTAGTGGGATTAAAAAGTTGGTACTAAATCGGGGGTAGATGGGAAAACTGATGAATTCATGCAGCTGCAACTCCAACTCCTGGATTTGGGAGCTGCTGGGACACCTCTGTCCTGCAGGAAGGCTGTTTGTTACCAGGTGTGTATTTCCCTCTCCCACGACATGTCGGCCGTTTTTTTCACCCCGTGATATGGGAGCAGCTCTCTCTGCCTCCAGGTTTCACTAGTCCAGGGCTCCAAGAATGGTTCCATCAAGAGAACATTGGCCATGTGCAAGAAGGGCTTGGACAACGCTCTCAGGCACAGGGTGGGATCGCTGGGGTGCCCTGTTCAGGGCCAGGAGCTGGATCAGATGATCCTTGTGGATCCCTTCCAGCTCAGGATATTCTGTGATTCTGTGTAAATATCCTCGTCCCTCCTCCAGCTTCCTCCAGCTTCCTTCCTCTGTAGTGCCCTGGCAGAAGGCCCTGGCTCAGATTGGAAAATCCAAGTGCTTTGTGGTTGTCACCATCTTTCCTTTCCAAGTAGGCCCTGGCACAGAGGGAGCCGGGTCCTGCCGCAGCACAGCGCCAAAGGCCGAAACCAAAATTTGCAGCATTTATGCCCACCTCTGCTGCTTTTCTAAACAAGATCTTCTACTGGATCAATGATATTCCCTTTTCAGCCTATACATTGCACCCACTTACTGCAAAATTAGGTGACATTTTTCATAGACTGTACTAGCAAACACAGGTGTCTGTGACATCTATATGGATTTCTTTGTGCATAGCTATATTTAACGCAGGATTTCTTGTATTTAATATATTTTTTTTTTTCTGTTCCATGTCTTTAAGGGTAAACTCAAGTATTTGAGTATTAGTTTGCATTAGGCACAAAAACCTGATTAAGAATAAGCACACATTTCTCTAGACATAAACTGATTTATTTGGGGGCTACCTTTCTTGGGGAACAATACAGGCAAAATCTTCAAGTCTCCAGTCCTGCAGCTGCTTTTAGACAAATACAATTGCTTGCAGGGCAAAGATTTCTTAGGCCTAAAAGCCATAAAAGCATTTACTTCAGTAACTCTATAAACACTACCCAAAACCAAATTAAAAATCATCTATAAAATTATGACACTTCACTAAAGATCAAGAGCTAAGTAAACAACTTGTTGGGTGACATCTCCCAGATTAATGATTGGTAATAAAAGGAAAAAAAAGTTTAGAAGTTTACAGCTCCTGGATGTTTTCCACATAATTTTCCTTTTACTCACGCTAAGTAGAGGCAGATTCACTGGTTCAATATCTGCTGGTGACTTTGTGTTGAAATTAAAACTGTCTGCACAATCTAGAGCAAAATGGCTGTTCTCTCAGGCAAACTTACCTTGCGATGGCAACAAATCTGAAAGGTCTTTGGTGGAAACTTCAAGGAAGGTTTGCTTTGTCTCAGCATCAGTTATAACAAAGTGTTCCTGATTTGCAGACAAATGTTATTAAATGTTGGATTAGTGGGCCTGGACTTGCTGTCATCTATTTTTTATAGTGAGAGCTGCAGTGTGGGTAGTGTGGCCTGTGAAAAACAAAGGACTTCTTCCCTATTTTCGCATTAAGTTTCTGCCTTACCATCTAATTTTATTACCAAAAGCTCAGTCTCCACGCTAATACTAATGTAAATGTTTTCATTTCTGTGAAAAAAAGCTGTCATTTCTGTGTAAAAGCTGAAGGCAGATTATTTTTCCCTGTCAAGAATATTCTTTTTAATTTGTGGTTTAGGATCACAGGGTATTCGTGACATTATTTTACAAATGCAGAAAATCAAACCTTGTGTAAAGATACCTTTTCTGATCACAGCTCTAGGCATTTCAATTTTTTGAACTCTGACATGGGATTCTGCTGCCTCTCTGAAAATGTTTCTAAGTAAATGAGAGACCAGCTTCAAATGTAGTGCTGTGAGCAATACATTACTTCCATGTTTCTAGGGAAAAGTGGACAAGAACTTCTGGAGAAGTTACTGTTTATTATACAAAAAAAAAAAAATCAACAATACCAGATCTTATTTTATCCTCTAGCATTTCGCGCCCTGGGACCAGATCCCTAAAAATTGCAAACTGGCATCATTCCCCTGGCTCTGGAGAGTGACAGCAGCTGAGATCCTGGCAGTGCTCTCCAATTGTACATTGGATTTCCAGTGGCTCGTTATCCCAGTGCCGCAGTTTTATCGCTTCTGAGGAATCCCTTTGTACGGGGAGCAGAGGGAATTCTCTTCCCGATGTGGAAACAAACAAGAAGCACAGAGTGCTTGCTGCCAATCACTGTAAATAGTTACCTCAGGTTTATTTCCTCCCCAAATCTGCTGGTTGCTAGAAGAGGCGAGGCTTTATGCGCAGGAGAACAGACACTGTGTCGCCATTGCGCCCAGTACGTGAACAACAAAGAAACGTATTTTTAACAGCAAAACAATGTGCTAAATTTAGAAGCAAGCAGCAAGGGGATACAGATTTAGCCATATTAAAATGCTGCAGATGATCTCGAGATGGCCACGGAACAAATTTTTTTGTTACGTTGAGCATAGTTATTCTGGCAATTTCAGGTTCGTGAGAAAGTCACTAAAGAAAAACAGAAAATCCTCTTATTCCTTATGTTTCCAGCTAATTATAAACTTTAAAGCATGGACATAAGAGAAACCTGCACAGGATTGGTTTAATTAATCTGAATGTGACTTTTGAATGTCCGGCTTGTTACTTCTCCAGGATTTAATAATGCTGATTTTGTGGTTGAGAGGATATTTCAAGCTCATTTATGTTAAGATTGGCTTCTTTCCCACCATGCCCCAGGCTTTTGATCATGATCATATCTTGGCCCGAAGAAAATGGATGATGCCTTCTTTTGGGATAAATTCTAGAAAAATTAACCCCTTTTACCCTGAATAAAAATATCTGATAAAAAATTTAGAGCAATCAACTGCCCATTGTTTATGAAGGAAACTTTTTATTCCAGTTTGTTAACTCTGCTGGGATAAGAAGACAAATGGAACAGGAGTCATCCTAAGAGGGAAAAACCAAAGGCCTCGAGGATTTCACTTTGTTGTTATTTTTGTTGTTGCTGTTGCATTGTAAATTCACAAAAAAAGACTGGGAAATATCCTACTGAACAAAGGCTGGAAGTTTGCAAGACTGAACAGAAAGTTTTAAAAGACTTTAATCATCTTTAATCTGACTTGAAAAGCTTTATAGATTTTTTTTTTAATGGTACTGATATTATTAAGGTTTTTATGATGGTTTTCGGAAATATTTTTAAAAACTATGAATCACAATGTGTTTAGAACTCAAGAGTCATTTTGAGTCAAATATAACATTTTCTTCACTTGGTGAAGAAAACAATTGTCAACACATACCTAAAACTGGCAGCTGATAGGAAATGTTTGAAGGCAGACAGGTTATGGAAGGATCCTTTTTATAAACATCTGGGATTTTAGTTTTATTCCCTTTGTGTAGAACATATTACATAAATGATTTTTCCCCTGTTTACGATCACAGAATTTCCAAATGGAATTATATACAGCATTTTTTTTTCCTTTAAATTAGCGGTGAATTTAAGACTCCTAGAACCACACTTGCAGAACTGAAACTTTGGTGGGTTCGTTTTTCTATCAGACTAAATGCTGCCTTTTCTGTACTCATTTTTGCATTCCAACACCTTTTCCCCATACCTCACATTCCTGACCGATAATTAGTTGCATACAACGTCTTTTTAAATATATTGTTTGGCACTCTAGACTGTGAAGTGATAGCATCCATCTATTAAAAGTCTTTTGGGATACTTTTCTCTGCCAAGGGTCTCAGTGAGACATGTGCACTGAGTAGTCCACTCTTCAAGACTGAGACTTCCTCAGGTGAACTCTGAAGTATCAAACCTGATCAGTTAATTTGAAGTTCCAGGAGAAGGTGGCCGCTTCCCTTGCCATTTTCTGGTCCATGAAATTCCTGTCTATGGAACTCACCTGTCCTTTTGGTGGAGACTGAGATGAGGAGAGGGAAACAAATATGTGGAACTCCTCATTTACTGTTAGGATTCCATGATCTGTAGACATTCACTTTATTATTTTCTGTTTATTGTTTAAGTCCTTTCTCAGAGCTCTCAGCTCTAAAGTACCTTGAGACCAGTGTCTTGCACTCCTCTCTGATGATGATGAGTACAACACAAAAGCCTAATCGGGTTTCTTAAAACCTGGATTTTTAAATGAAGAATGAAGGACAGCAGTCCAGAAGTGTAGAAAAGACAGTCCAAATTCCCAAACCCAAAGAGGACGGTATTTACCTGCTTAAGCCACGGTCCTGTTGCTGTTCATGTGAAGTCATTTGAGGGAAATGGTCTTTGTCTTCAGTCCTGCAAAACTGTTAACATTGGGCACCATCTAACAATAGGATGCGTAGACAGTGCTTATTTCTGGCTTTCAGGTCTCCTCTCCCAGAGGACCCATCTTTGTTCTTTTTGGGAAGGAATTCAGTCATCAAAAAAAATTCTAATAATGAGAAGTTATTTGGAGAATATCCACCAGCTTGTTTAGTTTTCTTGTTAACAGATCAAAGAAAACTTATTTAATTTTTATATAACATTCATGTATGCATACTTCCTTTCTCAGCAAAAGCAGTAACTTTACCTTGCCATAGTTTCTATTTGTTTTGTTTTATTTTAATGCTATTGTGTTTAAGAGCCTGTTGTTCCAGCTGGGCTTTCTAAATCTGCTCTGGTTACTCAGTCTGTCCTCACATTAACATGAAAATGTTTCTTATCTTGACTTCTAAGCTTGGCTTACATACCAACATCAATTTTGACATTTGAATGACCAATATAATTTCGATGGTCAGATCTGTTTCAAACCTCCTTGTGATGAATGGGATTTTTGCCCCAGATTGCCAATTTTTTTCAGTTATGTTCCTAAGTTCTATTGAAGTCCATAAAACTGAAGTGATACATAACCTCTACTTTTGTTTTTGTGGCTACTTGAATTTAACATGTGGATACTTGTAAATTTAACAATTACACTAAAACTACAGTATATATCTTAATATGTACATTTTCACTTACCCTGGCTAATCTAAAGAGCTGGGTACAGTTAGGAAGACGAATGCTTTAATTGTCTTCTTATCCTATCAGAGTTAACAAATTTGAATTAGAAGTTTCCTTCATAAACATTGCACACACACACACACAGTAGCTGCTCTTCAGAATATTTTCTAAAGAATATGAAATTCAATTTGTGCATGCTCCTTTTCACTGCTTTACTTTAAGGCCTGGGCTCTTCCTCAAGTTCTGCAACACTAATTTATATTTAAGCATTTCTATTTTGTTTACATATACTGTTCTGCATTGTCACAATGGAAAGCAATGCACTTATGAATAACGAAAACAGGTGTCCTGTTTATCACTGGACACAGTGTTTTACAAAGCACAGGGAAATCTCAGGCCCCTTGGGATAAAAGCCTGAATCACAAGAAAATGTAAAAGTGCAAACTTCAAGTCACCATAGCATGATCAGATTATTTGAATATTGCACACCATTAATTTCTATTCAATATAAGTATTTGCTGTGTTTGAGAAATTCCTAATGAGTTGGGGTGTGCTGGAAATGCTGCCAAGATTATATTTCTTGCAGTATTGCTGTCCTTCCTGTACTAACATGTTAGAAATGAGCAACCACTGGGAAATTATGAAAAACATTATTCTCCTTCTAGGCCAAATCCTTCACCGAGACTGTTCAGCCATGCAGTAAAACCAATCAAATAAAAACACAGAAAACCACATCCTTCAGGTTGTGGATGCTTGCACAATCTGATCTATATTGATGAATCTTTTGAGGTTCAGTTGTCACAAAGAAAAAGCCAAAATATTGTGGGCAGGGAACACATGATCAGTTGTTTAAGAGAGGTCTGCCACTCATAATCACGTTGCTGTCTGGTTGTCTCAGTGAGTATAAGTAACTTCCAATTCTATTGTACCATCATGGAATAATTTGGCAAATTCACACTGACTGTGATAATGCACATTTCACTTTGGTTTTTTTTCTGTCTGAGGCAGAAGGCTCTCCATGAACTACCAATGAAACCTTTCTTTTGAATTAGAGGAACAAGAAACTTGCAGGGATTGAAGTCTTACAGATCTGTGTAGCTCTCAGGGGTAAAGGATTGGAAGGAGGGAAAGCAGAGCAGAGTTCTTTATTGCTCACAGAGCTATAGAAGCCCAAGGCAAAGGTGCTTTTTCTGAAAATCATTTATGATTAACAGCCAAGGCATTGTTCTTAACCTGTAGTGTGTGGAGGCAATGAAAATGCTGCCCCTGGCTGGCAGATTCTGCTGAACTTGTGGATGCACTGAGCCTGTGAATTTTCAGCAGCTCAGGATCTAGACCATAAAAATCTGCCAGCCCAATGACTTAATCTGACCCTCTGGAAGTCAGTGGCAGTGTTTCCACAGGCTTTAGGAGGTGTTGTGGCAAAGCTCAGTGCTGAGCTTGCAGTGCTTTCCAGAGCACTGAAATGTGGAAAAGGGGATAATTTGCTCCCTGAATCACCAGCTGTGTTGCCAGGGAGCTGAAGTTCCTAATTGAGGGGGACAAAAGCACAGGAAAAGTTTGAGTTTAACATAGCAACAAGATCGTTGTTAGAAATTTAAGGATTCAGTCTGACTTGGACAAAATCCTGAGCCTACAATCCTTCCTTGTGTGATACCCTCAGTGTTGCCATTGTTTGGAGCACCTGTAACTCCCATTAGCTCGGGGGAGATTTGTGTGTGCTTAGCACTTCTCAGAACTTGAACCTTGACGCTTACACACATCTCATGTGCTGGATTTGCAGAGTCACTAATCTGGAAAGAAAAGAAACGTTGACTCTTCTGGTCCTTTTGGGTTTTGCTCAGGCCAGACACACTGAAAGAGTGGCTTTTCCCGTAATATTTCATCACGTCAACTGTTACTGCCATTCAACAGCAGGGAACTCCACAGCATATGAAAGTGAAAAACCAATCTTTTAGAACTCACCCTGTCATTTAACCCGAGCTTGGATCTGTTCCTCTAAACCCGCAGGAGTGGATTGCTGCTCCTGGGCTGCCGCTTAAACGCCACTAATTTTCATCCAAGAAATTATTTTTATTAGCATCTTTGTACTGTAAAATTGAAGGTTTGACCTGAAGATCGGTTCCTGTCTGTGTTGGTTACTCCCCCTGAAAATCCCCCTGAAAATTTATCTTCCTTTGCCTTTGCTAGTCCAGCATAGGGATGTTTCTGTAGGCTTAAACAGCACTGGCTACCAAGGAATCCTAATATTTTTAGGCTATAATTCTTTGGAAGCATGTGGATAAACAAAATGGAACAGGTGGGAGAAGGAAGTATTACTCCTGGTGGGAAGGAGAGCCCAGGGCATCAATGGTTTCTTCCCATCTGCACAAGAAATCCATAAAAAATGTCCAAGATCCCCAAACTAATGCTGTAACCACAGGGTCATCCTGGTCTTGGATGAGTGTGTGGGGCCATGCAATGACTTCAGCATATTCGAAGCACCATTATTCAAACACTTCTCTATTTTTCTAGTAAAAATATCCACACACATTCTAATTCAGAAGAACTGCCCAAGAAAAATACCCAGTGTCCTGCTAATGAACATCAAGCCCATTATCAAAAATTCAAAGCCTACCCTCTATGGAGAGTTTAAAGAACATAATATAACTTTGATTATATATCTTGTACTGCCAAATTTCCTTAGAGGACCCATGGTTCTAATTTAACCTTATTGAAAAGCAAACGGCAAGGAAACCCACAGAATTCCATGAACCTCAGGGATGCACCCCAGCTGGCGTTTGGCATATTTCATGAAACCTATTTCATTTCCAGTCCCCTGAAATTGCATCATCTCCTGTTCCACTATGAAATATTAGCATTTACAGGCTGTGCATCCTGCTGGAACGCTGTGAGAACCTCATGGATGTATTGGGAAACTTGCCCCCTTTCCCTGAAATTTTCTCGAGTCCCCTCAGTATAATACAGTTGCTATCTCTGATGCAGAAAAGATTAAATCTGTTTCTTTCAATACTGGAGGCCTAGAAAATATGACATTCAAGGAAGCCAAATGCCAAATATGTGGAACTTCTAAACATCCCTGTAGAAGATTATTCCATTTGACTCCAGCTAGGTAAAATTAAGATGAATATAAAACGTCTTTGTTTTTATTGGGTTGGGGTTTAGGACAAAAGCCTTGATAAGCAATGTGTGCAGTATCTTCCTAATGTTAAGTCCTTTTCTGGATAGGAACTAAATGAGAATCAGACTGCTTTTAATTAGGTTTTCTATTAATAATGAACTGAGCTAACCATAAAAATTAACTATTTTAGTTTAATCAATCACTTCATACATCAAAGATAAAATTTAAGATGGGAGGGTTACATTTATTTGTTGTTTCACTGCAGATGCCTAGAATTCATTCATGTCAAATTCCATGGCAGCAGATACAACACTGTGTCCCTCATATTAGAAAGATCTTTACTTCCGATCTGATCTGAAAGACAATTTTAAAAAGCAGGGTTTGGTTGTTACAAATAATGATGCAGCTCTTCCTTGCACCTAATTGTCCGTCGGTAGCCAGCTCTGGGGGTGGAAAGGATGCTTGTTTTCTCTTCCTTACCTCAGCATTCTGCATTTGAAGGTGNNNNAGGAGACGTGTTATGTCCCTCCATTTAGGGCATGTTGGCTGATATTCTGGAACATGTGGATTTTATGGTTTGCATAATCCACACAAGCCTTCCTGTGAGCACAGGGTAGAATGATACCTTTTAATTCGTTCATTTGAAAACTAACCAGTGCTGAAACAGAGTCAGAGGACTCTGCTTTGTTTCCATCTTGTGTAATCACATTTTTATTAACTTCAGTGAGCAGCCGCTGCTGGGTTTGTGCCAGGGAAGCTTTCTCCATTCATCCCAAATAGGAGGGCCTTTTTTTTTCTTTAACAGGAGAAAGTAATCTCTAAAAAAACCCAAAACCAAAATAAAACAGTCTTTGGGAGTAACCCATTTATGTCATTTGTATAAACCAAAGCACCCCAAGAATATTCATGGCAGGGTACCTGTTAGAGGTTGAGTAGTTTGGAACGCTTGTTCTAGATTATTATCCATAAATTCAAGTTTCCTGATTTCTCTTTTCAATATGTATTTTAGGTTCCCTAAGGCAGAAGGTGTCTTTTCCTGTGTCTTCCCATAAGTTTCTCTGAGCAATCTCTTAATATTAGCACATAAACTCACTAGTATATATATTTCAAAACAAGTATTTTGTTCCAGCGCTCCCAAAGTATTTGAGAGCAATTTGAAGCAACACTTTCCATAGCATTTAACAATAAAAAGAGACTTCTCTGTCTTTTCCTCTGAGATCTTTAAAAAACAGCTCTTCCTTTTTGTGGATTGTCATCAGTTAGATAAACCCCCACATTTTTTAGGGATGCACCCCTCTGCTTTGCTCTAGTGGGTCTCTCATTAGCAACTCCCAAAGACCTCACATCAGAGGCAAGAGGTCTCAGTGGATACATTGAACCTAGGATAAAAGGAAGAGCTCTGTAAAAGTAAGGAGGAAAAGCACTCAAAAAAACCCCCCTCTCGTCTGAATCACATTGGTTAACAGCCTTCCTCGGTGAGCAAAAGATTGGTAAAAACTGAGGGCAAAGCAAGAGGAAAGAGCTCTGTCTGGGTGAGACAGTGCACGGAAAGGTTACATTTATCAAGGGGTGAGATTTCAAAGCATTTATGAGATTTTCATGGTGAAGCATTTCTGAAAAGCAGTTAGGTGATGCTATAGGAGACTTTTGTTGCCATACACTGTTGTTTGTTTTGCTATTTTTGTGTTATAGTAAGATAGCCTCAAGTAAATTTATTGGCAATAAATAGGAATAATAAAAAATTGTTTGTTTAGATGATGCATTGATTCTTCTTAAAATGTCCACAGAAATGTCTGGGACTCTTTTGCTTGGATATTGCAATAGAGTATATGAGAAACGAGATTTTGGGATTGTATTAAAAATATTAAGCGGTTGTCATGGGCAAAAAGCACTGAAGCATTTAAAAGCATTAAAAAAGGAAAGCATGTTGATAGTTCTGAAGAAATTACAGAGGTGTACAAACCACTGATCCCTTCTTAAATATCCACATTGCACTGCAAAAGCAGCAAGATAAAAAAGACTTAAGCACAACGTCACTTCAAGAGGACTTGTTGCCAGCTCCAGCTGTTGAGGCTGGAAAAGGAGAGAATTACCTGAGATTTTTCTTTTCATGTGCAATTTGCATATCCTAACTAAACACAGGGAGGGGGAGTGAGTGGAACAACAAAGGGAACAATAAGGTTTTTGTCTGAGGCCAGGTCAACACTTGCCCTAGATAACAGTTGATGCCTGAATTGCTTAGAGTGGGTTTCCTCCCAGCACGGGCTGGTTTTCATCATGATGATAAAGGAAAACATTTCACACAATAGCCATTGAGCCCCTTGTTATGACTTGAAAGCTGCACAACTGCTTTTTATTCCAGGAGAATACGACTGAAAAATCATTTTAAGAACATGGCAATCCTTTGGCATTGTACACATTACTTTCAGTAACGTGTAGAATAACACATGAAGCCAGGGTGGGAAGACATTGCACCCCTTTTAGTCCGAAACTTAAACCTGTGAATAAAACTTGTTTAGCATAACTACATAGAATTTCCTTGACTGGGTTTATTTTGGCTCCTCCGCTGTCACAGATGTTCATTATTACGGAAAGAAAACACCGTAAACTCAGTAGAGATTTTAAAGGACGAAAGGGGGAAATCTGAATAAAATCTGAAGGGGTTTTTTTTGGTGTGTGTGACCTGATCATCAGCTCTAGAAAGCCTCTGAGCAACCTGCTGGGATCTGGTTTCCTCTGGGGACAGCAGTGACGTAAATCCACTTACCCCTCATAGGAGCTGCGGAGATTATGGAGCGATTTGGCTGAGGGTCAAATGAAAGGGAACACAAGAACGTGAAGAAAAGGAAAAAAAAAAAAAAAAATCTTTCAGAGGTTGTTTTCAGGTTTGAAGGAGATAAGATGGGGTTTGTGGCTCTTTTATCACTTTCTCATGCCAGGGTACCTGACGTGCCTGGAGGAATTCGGCCCTTGCGGCTGCAGTCGCTGAATTCACACGGGAATTTGCGCTGACCTTGTCAGCTCTGAGAGCGGCGCCTTAGACGGTGCAGAGACCCTCGCTGGGCTTTGAGAGCTCTATAAATAGATCCGTGGCACCCAGCCCGACTGCAGGGCTGGAGGTGTGAGCTTTTGCACTCTTCTAAGGTTTTGCTTGCATGTGTTAGCACTGTACAAAGCCGCCTCGCATCTCCAGATAAGGGAGGCAGAATCCCCAGCTCTCTAGCAGCATCTGGCTCTGCTTCTACCTCGGCAAGTTTTTTCGCGGGTTCCACAGCATTTTTATGCTCAGGGCTTCTTTTCCAAGGTGTTCTAGTGGTGCTGGAATTTAAAAATCAAATTATAAACCAGTTTTGTGAATTCTCTCAGCTTTGCATGTGTGTGCTTACACGGATGTCTCACTAGGATGCTCTGCTTTCAATCCGTTGTCCATCATCAGGGCATTTCCTTGCTAATTGGCATTTCCAGTCTAAATAGACCTGTTACCCTTCAGAAATGAGAGGGAACTGGATTTTCCATTCAATCCTGTAGCTGCATTGCTGAGTGATCTCTCTCGAAATAAGCTGCTGGTTTGGAAGTTGAGAGAAGAAAAATCCTGTCCCACATAGGTTCGAATGCCCGCAACAGACAGAATCCCTGTATACTGCAGGAAAAACAGCTCTTCCAGTTCAGTTCCCATCTAATTGACCTGTAGCTCATGGCCTAATGTCATTTAGCTTACTAACAGAGCAAGGAAAAATGCTTTAGCTGTAAAATGGGTCATAAGCACTTTATGTCCTCAAGGATTTTGAGAAAGGGAAAGAAAAATAAAATCATGTTGGGAGGGAAAGACAACTATTTCCCAGAAAAACATGGAAACCTATTTCTATTAGTAATAATGCTTCCTTTGAAAACACACATTTTTGGAAGGCAAACAGAATGAAGCCTGAAATCATAGGAAAGGTCATAAAAAGGATTCAGCCATAAAAGGACATATATGTATTAGCTAGTGACTTCTTCAAACATTAGGGAAGTTGGAAATAATGCCTAGAAGTTACTAGTATTAAGGAAAATTATTCTATAACTTCATTTTTCTGTTCCTTTCATTCTTTTGGCATACCTAAATTTACCAATTGATTTTTATGTTCTGAAAATATCTTTGTTAAGGTTTAATTGAATTCTTTATTATGTTTTAATCAGAAAATACACAGATTTTCATTGTGGTATGGTGTTAGAAACAAAAATTCTTTGAACTTGCGAAGCTCTTGTCTAGCAGACCTTAGAAATTACTTGGACTTGTCAGTGAAGAGAAAGAGAAGGTGAAATATGTGAGGGCAGAGGTTGTACAGCAACCAGGAGGATGAAAGAAAGAACAGAATAACTGCTCCTTGACAGAAGAGAATTGGCAGAATCCCCAAATCACAAAACCATTTTTCATTCAAATGAAAAAAAAAAGAACATGGGGTGCTTGGTTGGTTTGGAAATAGTAATTTTTATTTTTTTTTAAATTTAAATAGTCCTGGAAATAGTAAAGTTTGCATTTATACATGCGGTGTGTAAATTTTAGATTGTTTTCATAATTATTATTTTGGGTTTGTATCATTTATATCAAAAAGATCTGTTCTTCTGGTGACTAGCACAGTGGCTTCACAGTAATGAAAACAATTATAGAATTCCCTTCATTGGAATCAAGAAAAATGCAAGAGAAGGAAAGGAAGAGTTCCAGAAATACATTCCCTAGGGGGTTTCTAGACAATTTGCAAAAATGTTTGGGCTTTATTGCTTTGTTAAAAAAAAAAAAAAAAAATATCAGGTGGAATAAATTTAAGCTACTAAATCAAAGCAAATGTCCTACAGCAGGTGGTCTTTTGAAAGAATTGAGTGCTGGAAGAAGAACAAAAGCTTCCATTTTCTGTTTAAAAGGTACCTTGGATTAGACATCTAGAAGAGAAATGTGGAAGCCAAAGGAGCTTTCTCTAATGAAATTTAGAACTCATGTGTTAATACCACCTCTGAAATGTGTCTTAGAGAGTAACCTCCTCCAGCAGTCCCGACTGTATTGGGCATTTTGTAAAGGTGCCAAAAAACCTCCCTAAAAATTATTTCTGTAACATATTACACATCAATATCAACATAGTGAAGGGAAAGAAATTCACCAATCACAGAATCCCAGAACGGGTCAGGGTGGAAGGGGTAGCAGTGGGGCATCTGCTCAGGCGGGGTCATCCCAGGGCACAGGGCACAGGATTGTGTGCAGATGGCTCCGGAATATCCCCAGGGAGGAGAACCCCCAGCCTCTCTGGTCTCTGTTCAGGGCTGGGCACTGCCCAGGGCAGAAGTTGTGCCTCCTGTGCAGGGGGAATTCCTGGGATCAACCCCTGCCCGTGGCTCTGGTGCCACTGCTGGGCCCCTGGAGCAGAGCCTGGGCCCTGCTCTGCCCCTCCCTGCACAGAGGGACATCCAGGGACACCCAGGGACACCCAGGGCTGAGGGCCCCTCTCAGCTGGGGCTCCTCTCCAGTCTGAGCAGCCCCAGCTCCCTCAGCCTTTCCTGGGCAGGGAGATGCTCCAGGCAGACAGAATCATGTGCCAGTGACAGGACAGCCCATGCCGTTGGAAGATAAATGTCTGCTGTGGGAGATGGGTCCGGTCTGGAGATGCTGCTCCCTTTCTCCCGCTGGAAGGGGGCCTGAATGGCTGCCCATCAACAACATCCGGAGTGCACACGAGGTGTGGCAGACCCCTCCAGAGGGGGGCACGCAGAGGGGCCAAGCAAGAGGTAGTTTAGAGCAACAGGAGCATCCAGAGCAAGAAGCAAATCCCAGCTAAGCTGGAATTCCGTGGTGTGGGCCACAGCTCCCTGGGCAAGCTCCATAATTAACAACAGCCGCTGACCGGACAACACCTACCAGGTCCCCCTGGCTTTTCCACCAACTCAAGTACAAAACACTTGGCTGATAAAAATACTTGAGAATATTCAACTGTCTGGCTTATCACTTGTCTTTCCCTTTTCTCCACTGAGGTCTATCAATTTTAAACACTTTTTAAGGGCCTAAGACATTTTGAGAGCTGTTTTCTCAGATTTTTTTAAAAACAAAAGAAGGTTTAGAAGAGTCATAGCAGCAGATTGTGTGACTTCTGGACACAATTGAATGGATATAATTCATCTGAAGTTAGGGGAGAATTATTTACATTCATGCCCTCTCCTATTCCAGGTTCATTCTCTGCCTTTCTGTCTGTTTTTCTGTTTTTTTTTTGGTGCAGGTATTTATTTACCTTACTGAAAAATCATACAATACTACTAATAATTGTCTATTTAAATGCCTGTATTTCTTCACTGAAAGCTGCATTTATTGTTGATGTAGGCTTGGTACATGCAATGGCACGCATTTCTACTTGTTTTATATATTTTTCCAGGGAAGCTCCATGTGTTGAAAAACAGACAGAGATTCAAATACGTTTTGTTCATCATTAGGATTAAATCCTAGGGGTGAAAAAGTTGACATTTTCTGCGAGTCAGGCTATGGCCACTGGCAGTAATTGATTCATTTATTTGCAGAAAGCAAAAAACTGGAAAATGTCACTTGGGGCACAAAAGTACGTGGGAAAGAAACCTGCAAAACAAGGTGTTACACTGATTTTCCTGTCTGTTGTTTCAATATATTTGAGCCTGCAGATCAGGGGAGTGCCCTCCTTTTTTGTTTTGTTTTGTTTTTCAATCTATTTATAAAGATTGATGTATTTTCGTGGCAGAGATGAAATCTTGGATAGACTTGTGGGTTTCTAGACTTCTGCAGGTGTATACTGGAAAGTCAATATGCCTTTGTACTCAGGGATGAAAAAGATTTGGCAGCTTAGGGAAGCATAAAACATAGGTCAAAATTCTGGTTGACTGGAACAGGCTGAAGTAGTTAATGCTGTATTGAACAGTGTGTTATTCCTGTTCATCCTTGTTTAGCTTTCTTCAGCTGTTAACAGCTCAGGGGAGCATAATAAATTAACCTTATTGCTTGGTCTAATAAGTTGTCATTCTCTGCTCTCAGTTTTTGCTTGGTGTTACCATCCAAATTCTTACACACTGCCCAGGAAAGTGCCGGAGTTACTGAGTATCACAATTTTTGTCTCATTTATTAAATACTACCCTGGGCCAGGGCATATGTGAAACGCAACACATGAAAACAACCGGAAAGAAATTGTACTTCCGTAAAAACATGCACTGACTTCCATTGGCCTTATGGTTTCTTTGGTACTGTCGTGACAGGTTTAAACTGTGTGCTCAGAGATCTTCCACCTAGAGGCACGAAGGAAGTGTGAAATAGGTGGTTCTCATTCTGCTCTCATCACCCACTGCTATCCTTCCAAGCAGCTCCCTGAAGGAGTCACATTCCCTGCGAGTGTTTAAATGTTGTTAGGAATAATTTATTGAAACCAGTGGCAGGCTGTGGTTTCTCTGCGGCTTGTGAGCAGTTTGAAGCGTGGCTCTCCCCACAGGACTGTGTGACTGGAACATCCATCCAAAACTGTGCTGGTGCACGAGGCACCTGTGGGAAGCAATCTGGGTTCCCGGCTGTGGAAGGCAGTGGATCAGCAGGCGTGGCTGGAGGGGACAGTGACAAATGGCCTCCGTCTCCGTGATGGAACTTGTGGAGTTTCCTGCAGAGAGCCACACCCACAGCAAATTATCCTCAGTTCTTTAACAATATCCATTTATTATACATCCTCCTCCCCTTTGGAGAGCCCTTCTGGGCTCTTGGCTTGTAGGGTTTTGGTTTTTTAAGTCTCGCATTGTGATAAAAATCAGAATTATCTGAGTCAGAAAATGTTTCACCAGAATTGCTGAGAAGTTGGACTTCCTGAAAATTGTGTGACCAGGCCCAGGTCAGTGCCTTGTGATCAGTGCAGAGTTAAGCAACACACAGCTGTTAGTCCAAGGAAATGATGTTCCAATCACTATTTGGGATATAATTATCTATACCACATTGTAATTAGCTTAAAACACAAAAAAACCCAAAACCAAACAAACCGACCAAAAAACCTGACCACTTGTAGAGAGTGGGAACTACTTTTAACATTAAATTTACCTTCACTATGATTTGAATTAATAGCATTGGCTTCTCTGCCTTTTTGGAAGCAGTTCTGTATGAAAGAAATCTCTTTCGTTTGTCAGGGAGAAATTTTTGAGAAAATATTGTGACAACTGGAAATATAATTGCTTTCATTTTGTACCATTCTACAGAGTTTTTTCCAGTGCAGGATAGACTTGGCTGTGATAGGGACTGTAGAGGGAATGACAACTTTGTTTCCATAGTGCTGGAAGGAGTCAGATGTTCAAAGTTCATTAAAATCTTTTCCTCTCTTTGGAGCTTCACTGGTTTGCAGCGTGCGAGCAGGATTTTGTTCTTAGGCTCTGGAGAGCTATTTTTTTTCTGTTTTACCCTATATTGCTGAATGTGTCATCACATTGCAACCAGGGGTCTTTGGGGTGAAAGCTCTTGTGTCAGAATAGTCTGGATCAGGCTGGGAAGGACAAACTTTAAGCAGTTATCCCTGGAGCTATCTTGGAGTACTTCTTCCTGCCTGTCACGGCCCAGCTGTAAAGTTTGCTAGATCATAAGACATGAGGAGAGTAAGGTAGGGAAAAGGTGGCTCATTTTTGACTGAGACCAGTTAAATTCACAACTTGGCAGTGGCCAGCTTATCCCATTTTAAATGGGAAGGGCACAGAGCCTAAGAGTGACACTTAAATGTCCTTGAAACACTATCTGACATTGTCCCTGTGCTAAATGCTTGCAGAGTCCAAAGTGATAATTCAGCGGTCATTGTGAGTCACAAAACCCAGGGAATCTCCATCCTGGCCTTTGAATGTCTTCTTGGTGCAGTTCCTGTAGGAACAGGGGGACAGAGGTGGAAGGAAAAGTGCAGCTCCCAGGTCTTTCTGAACTGAAGAGAGCAGTGCTGCTGCTGGCAACCCAGCAGCAGGAGGAGATTTGGAAACTCTGGTAGTTTGTTCCGCTCGTTGTGCCCAGTTCTTTCCAGTCAGCTGCTTATCCATTAGCTTAGGAAGTACAAGAATCACCTAGAGCTATCCCAGCTTTTTTACTGCACATTTACAACATCCATCTCCCTCTTGCTTTTGCGGCTCTCCTTCCATTTGTCATCTTTCTCATTTAAGAGGGATTATTTGCCTACCACTCTGCCAGAGAGAGTGTTCTAGGCAGGGAGGAGAAGCTGCACTGCCCACAAAGTCCCAGACCTCTCCAAGGAGTAAGTGTGTTAAAAGTAATGATGTGCAATTAACTGGAGGTGCAATAAAAACCTCGCGCAGATGTTACTGCCTTGAAGCAAAATGTGTAACATAAAAAATGTAAAAATCCCTAAATAGCTACTGGAACTTCACAGGTCTTCAACATTTTTCTGCAGACACCGCTGGTGCAGTGACACCTTGTGCATCACATTAATTACGCTGCTTGCCAAATAAACCAAATCTTTCAGAGAGCTCCTGTGCCGTACCTTGAAGTCCTTTTTCTCTGAATTCCTTTTTCTCATCATTCATTTAACTTGAACAGAAGAAGGAAAACTCTTCCTCTCCCTGAGATGACAATCTAAGGCCTTTACTTCAGAAAGCACCTATGTATATTCCCAGGCCTGCATTTATTTCATTAATAAATGAGACTTCAGCGTATGTTTAAGCAGATATTTTGTACTGATGAGTTTGTGACGTAATGATTAATATTATTGACTAATATTCAGGATATGCTGAAGGGCTGTTGTGATCTGAGGACCAGCAAGCTGAAGGTGTGAAGGGAACCAGGATGCACAGAAAAGCCTGAATCTGTTGGAAATAAGAAGGAGGGGAGAGGATGTGGGGAGTGGCTGGCACTTTTGGATAGCCTCACCTTGCAGTGTGTTGTGCTTAAAATTTGGAGCTGCCATAAATTATCAGTGCTGTCTTGTTTTATTAAACGTGGAGAATCTGAAATCCCCTTTGCTCAGTATGTGCTAACCCTTTAGTCATCCTCCCATATATTTGGAGAATAAAAATCCCTGCAGCTGGAACATGTAGTATGGGCTGTGGTTTTTTTTGTCCAACAAAGGCTGGAGGAACACAGAGTTCAAATGAATACATGTTTTGTTAAATTTCTGGCAGCTTTGCATGAACAGACTAGAAAGAATGACAGGCAGTGTAAGTCAGAGTAACAAAATGTGTGTTTCTGGTGATGTACAGGGGTTCTGATAGCAGTGTCCTAAAGAGAGAGAAAAAGCTGCTTTTGGGGTGTATCCTTTCTCTTTGTTGGTAGATATTCTGCTTCCCCTGGTGAGTGTTTTAGTTGGCAGTAGGAGCCAGTTTAGGAATACGCTTTATCAGTGGAATGATGGTTAGCAATAGAAATGCTGTCAATGTCTTATAAACAAACATTTCTTGATAATAATTTTTTCTGGGATTTTTCTGGGGTTAAACAAAGGCTTACAAAAGGAACTTGGTCCTAATGTCAATGCAACAGTAAAAGCCTAGTCAGTGATTGTAAACTCCTTTAATTTAAAATATCATCACGGTCTGATTATTTCTTGCAACACTCAAGAGTTAAACTTTATACTTCAGCACCATATCTTCTTCCACTGACACACAATTTACCAGTCATACATTTCATGATGACGTGAACATGCATCTTACCAACAAAGGTTCTGGCCAAAAATAGCATCTTTTTTTTTCATAAGTTAAAGGAAAAACATTTTTAAAATAGCTTTACATAAATCAAAAAGGCAATAGAAGTTTGATTGTTTACAGGGAAGAAATATGCAGTAAAATGGTTTCTTCTAAGTATGTCCTTTGTGAAAACCAAGCCATAAATTGATATTAATTTCTCTACAGTAGCTGATGGTGCTTTTGAGTTGGAAGGGACTGTAAAACTCATCCAGTCCCACCCCTGCCATGGGCAGGGACAACTTCCACTACCCTAGCTTGCTCCAGCCTGGCTTTAGACACTTCCAGGGATGGGGCATTCTCAATTTCTCTGGGCAATCTGTTTTTCACACATGACAAAGTTGTACATCTTGGTCTCCTTGTGGAACAATTCCCATTTATAAAAGAAGGGCAAGCTACTGCTTTTCCTGTCCTCTGTCACCACACCAGACTGAACTGTCTCTGTATAATAACCAGAAAAATTGCAAAGTTTAAATTGGGGCCTCTGGTTTTTCTAAAAAATAGAGCTAATAATTAAAATTGCTGATACTAAAATTGCTGTGTCGACTCAACTTTTTTGGAGTTAATACTGCATTAGTAATTTTTGTCTCTGACTATTTGTCACTGCTTTGAAGCAATATTTTTTGTTTGCTGCAACATTATTCTGAAATGTGGAGAGTTTCAGGTTTCAATCCCATGAACACTCCTTGGAGGCTACAAAGCACATACTGGTCCTTATTCTCTGATTTGCTGCCAAAATGTAATCATCTGTTGTTTTTCAGTGTGCTGGTGGCAGTTTAGAGTAAAAAAGGAGAATTTGATATCCCCAAGAACAAATTCAGTGTAAGGAATTCACCTACTGCCCAAATGTATCTTGTATCTAGAATTTTTGTATCATCTTAAGGGACAGACTGTGATTTGCCTTAATCAACAAAACCTAAACCACTGAATGCAATATTTCCTCTCAATGGGGACTCCTGAGGGTGATCTACTGGAAAAGAAGGTCGCACATTCCCACTGCAGTGAACGAGGTAGATATGATGCTCACGTGTGAAGTGTGGCAGGAATTTCACAACAGGGCTGTAAGAATGCTTGAAACTGCTCTGTCAATGTGACTTTCTGGTGAAAACACCCAGCAAATTCAGGACATCTTTGGTGCGTTGGAATCACAGTTGTTTACATCTTGAGAATACCTCTTGGGTTCTCTCAGTGCAAAGCAAAATTAAATTTTAGAAGAAATGTGATTCAGGAGGTTTCCTGTTAACTCTGTCTCATGTGCTTTTTCATTTCCCCCTCGTTTCTTTCCCGTCACTGTCACCAGATGTCTGTGTGAAGCATTGTGTTTTCAACTCTGGGTGATTAAAACTGGAATTTAGGTCTCAACTAGAAAGCCAAGTGGTTTAAAGTGCTTTGTATAGTCCCTAAGTCAAATAGCAAACTGCAACTATTTATACATAGAAAGTGAGAAAACTTTATTTGATTTATTCCAAAGTAGATCGTGTGAAAGATTCATGTTGGTTTCAGTGCCTTTCTGTCTTTAAGTTATTGAAAAAATCATCAGCACAAGAGATAAACTCTGATCACTTGCACTTCCCTTAAATGTCTTCTTAGCTTTCTTCAAGAGCTTTTACATAAGAAAAACAGAAGCATTTTGGCACAGAGAGTGCTATGAACGTGAACACCCCCCAAAAAAATTTTTTTTTTCCAAATTCTGTGCTTTATGATGAAGTTGCAAGGGCAATTGCTCATGTACCTTGCTGCATGAATGAATACCTTACAAGTTTGTGTTATTGTTGCATTTAAAAAGCAGTGCCACTCAATAAGGAATTTATCATCATAGTTCAATACACTGATTTATCTGTACACAGCATCTGAGAAAACACACTTAAAATGCTTTGAACTTGTGAAGGAAGACATCTGGAACCCCTTGTGGCTGCATTATATTCTACATTGTTTCCATCTTATTTTCCTGATGTGCGAGCCCTTGACAGATGAAGTTGTGGAAAGTGATGCTCCTTGTCTGGAAAAGAGAAAAAAGGAGAAACCTCAAAAGTCTGCACACCCTCAGCAATTATTTAAATTGAAATTACAGCCTGTACCCCCAAACTCAGTTCCACTTGGCAGCTGCAAGTTGATGAGGTGCAGTAATTAATGGGTTAGTACTTGGTGGGTAGGCCATGGAAATCCACAACCGTGTTCTCGTCCTTTGCCTGTTCCATGTGGAATAAGATGTTGGATTTCATCTGCATGTGAAGAAAGAAGAGCTGTTCACCTGGTTATTTATCAAGCTTTGGTCTTTCTAAACCACGATTCCGGTCCCATGAGGAGAGGGAATGCTCAATTTTCGTACCACTCCCTGGCTGTGTGCAAAGCTCAGCTACGACGTCCTGCTTTCCATGGAATGCTGAAGCCCTGCATTTGTTTAAAGTCTGGCCTTGTGCTCAGGGATGTTTATACTGAAATCAAACATAGAAGATGGCACCATTCCTGTCCCAAAGAGCTCCCTAAAATCAAAAGCAAAACAGTGTAAAATAAAACCAGTGGTTGTTTCTGGCTCTAAATTTTAATCCGAACAGGTCTAGTAGTTATAAAACATTGTCCTATATATAGTGTAATACAATCTGTGTTAGAGTGTTCTTTATCAGTGGTGTCAACTAAGACTAGAAAAACTTCTTTTTTTACTAAAATATTCAACAGATTTGTGTGTGTATATATACACAGTGTATTTTTCCTGTATGTTATGTGTATATATATTTATAGAGAGAGATCTATCAAATGAGGCACGTATGGACACACCCACACATGCATTGTGCACTTCAGGAGCTCAGCTATTAACAAGACAATAAATTAGTGTTGCAGCTGGTAAAGGCTGAGCATTTCCCCACTGCACTGTTGAAATGAGTAGATCATTTGTTCACTGGACTAATCTGGCCTCTACTGTCACCACCCAGCTGGGAGTCCCCGAAATCTTTTGAGCTCCTCGGCAGAAATCGTGTGTAAGGCTTTTCATCTGCTGTTTGAATTTATGGGTGCTGAGGGACTGGAGCTTTTTTGCACTTGCCCAGATTACCTCAGGTACTTTTGGAAGCAAGTCTGCTTGGAAAAAATTATCAGGTCAGGTTAAAGATAGAAGTGAGTGAAACATGAAAAGTCACTGCATTTCGCATTTAAAAATGTCGAAGTGTGCCTTGGAAAAAACAGGTTTGCTTTCCCCTTGACCCCAAATCTTCATTAATCTGACTGCAACTGATAGTGGTATAGAGCTGCAATTTAGGTGCATCACACTGTTGTTTTTACACTGGATTTGGGCACTCCCTCTTCTTGCCTGATGCTCTTTGATTTTGGGATGCTGATCATGCGTAATTTTGAAGTGTAAAGTGGCAGAATGGATCCTTTGGATCAGCTCCTATGCTCATAACCTGTCACTAGAACACGGCTTTCTCCAAAAACCAGATGTGAGGCATTTAGAAGATTCACAGTTTATTTCTATTCTAAAATGGAAAGAAAAAAAAAACCCTTCAATATTTCAGTAGTAAAGAGGGAAAGGGAGGGTACAGTCAGTGGAGAGAAAGAAGCTCCTCCAAAAGTAGAGGCAATACAGGATTGTACTTTATTATCTAGTGACAATAAAAGCAGCTTAGAGACAAGATATTTTTCAAACTTTAGCCACTTTAAAACTCTCTCTTCATAACGGAGGATGTGATTAATGGAATTTTTTTACAGCACACATATTATATAGATTATCTATAGGTTGCATAGGTTTTAAAGGCAATGCCACAGTGCATGGACATGGGTAGAAAGAGAACACAGCCTTGAGTGTGCACCAAAGCACCAAGCTTGAGGGGAAGAGAAGAACTTGTCTGTTAAAACTCTTAGAAACCAACGTGGTTTGCGGGTTTTGCTCACGGAGTTTTGGATGTGAAATTGGCAAAAACTGTAGCCAGAGAAACCTCAGTCCCTTCAAATGCGAAGGTATGGAGGCACTTACCCTAAGAAAACTCACGTAAAAATAGAGAAATAAATCAATGCAGAAGCAAGGCCTGTGCTCCTGCAGAATGCTTGCCTATTGAGAGGAACAGGTACAGTAAATACCTGCCTTACAGAGCCCAAAATGGAGCATTGCTGCTGAAACTTGCAGCCTCCGGGGCCGGAGCTCCTTTTTCTGGATGACAAGGAGCTTGCACAAGCAAGACGCATTCCCCAAGGAACTGGAAAGGAGCCAACGAGCCACGGTTTGGGTAGGATTTTGCTGACTGTGGCGAAGAGATGAGATGGGGAAGGAGGGTGGGCTCACAGGCGTTTGTGTGCGTCACAAAGACGCGCTCGGTGGAGAGGGGAGCCGGGAAATGGTTTAGTGAACCCCTGCATCTGAGCAGAGTGTGTTGAATTTTTAATCCACTCAAACTGAGGTTTTGTTTGGTGCTTTGTAAACTGGGACAGCAAAGCACCACGTTCTACTCAGTGAGTAAAACCTGACAAGTGTTGTTCTGTCCACTCCACTTAAAAAGAAAGTTACAAAGAAAGCAGAGACTGAGGCGGCCTTTCCGGGTCATATCCTACGTAACTATTTACTAAATATTTAATTTATTAATTGATAAAATGGGTAAGTAATAACGTGCTTCCAACAGTATTCCCAAATACATATCCATGTCGCAAAAATTGTCATTTGAAATTGCCTCCCGACTGCTTCAGGAATCTTGGTCATTTCAATCAAAATTATAATTTGAATCAGGATATAGTTTAAAAGGAAAGAAAAGAAAGAGAAGGAAGGAGAAGTAAAGTGAGAGTGAGTGGGTGAGTGAGTGAGTGATGAAGGAAGGAGGGAAGGAAGGAAGGAAGATAGATCATTTCATAGTTGAGATACAAAAGGAGAATTTGGGTGTAAAAATGGTGTAAACTTCCTTTACACCCATGAAAGGAAGGAATTACTTTGCAATGAAACAATTGTATCAGAAAATAAAAAGCCGAGCATGTCCTAAGAGTTCTAAGTAAACATTTCTGAGTAATCCTCAATAGTTCTCACATAAATAATTAGACAGCTGTTAAAATAGATTCAATTATTGTTTACATTTAGTAAATTCATTGTTTCAAAAGCCAAAACAATCAATCATCTTAGAAACGGAGTCAAAATGGCTGTTGTAACATAATTTTTGGTTTCACTTCTAGATAAAAATGTCTTTCACAAAATAAATATTTTTTTTTGAGAAAAAAATAGAAAGATTGTAAGGAAAGTGTCCAAAATTACCTGAATGCCTGGGACAGAAATAGAAAAGACATAGATAGATATAATATTATTTCTGCCTTCAGAAGTCAAAAATGAAATATAGTTTCATCCTCGCTAATTCTAAAATCTCAGTGTGAATATATTCATTATGTTTTAATGTTAATTTGGAGAGCATGTTAAATAAAGCACGTTCATAATTTTGCTCAGCACAAGCATTTTATCCACATCAATTTTCTCAGTACCTTGCCAGTAGCACAAAGAATTGTGGAATCACTATTTTATTTTGAAATCTGAACTGAGACCAGATAGGAATTAAATTTAGCCGTGCTCGTTGGCTAAATGAATAATATCTGTCAGGTAGATTCCCAGCATGAATTAGATAATAATCTCTGCAATAATTATCTGCAATTACTCCATTACCTTAGGGAACTAGGAAGATAAAAGCCCGTGAAAGCATAAATTGTGTGCTGCAGGTTGTTGTAGACCATCTCCTGTTGATTTACACTACACACACCAAGAACTAGTTCCAGCTTGAGCACTCCCTCACAGCTCTGGGCTACAGGCATTTGGACAGGAAGCCAGTCCTGCCCGGCTCCTCTGGCTGGATGTCCTGGAAGAGATCAGATTTCCTCCGACGAGGAATGGCATCGGGATGGGGAATAGGGAAAGGAGATCAGATTTCCTCCGATGGAATGGGGCCTTGCACCCCTGGCTGTCCTGGTGGCTGGGCATGTCAGGCTTGGGACGTGTTGGAATTGTCTGTTTGGCGGGGAGAGAATGGACTCCAGACCTGCAGCCCCCTCTAGCCCTGGGAGTGGGGAGGGCAGGGCTCCCTGAGCAGGGCTGGGACATGCATGCTCCCCTCTGGATAGCCAGCCCTTATAGGATGCTGGAAGTCAATCCCATGGACAGCCTTACTATACAGATGTCCCATCCCTGGAAGTGTTCAGGGACAGGCTGGATGAAGCTTGGATCAACCTGGTCTAGCAGGAATTGGCCATGTCAGAGGGGTTGGAAGATTTTTAAGGTCTTTTTGAATCCAAGCCACTGTGATTCCATGATTCTGTGCTTCACTAGATTCATGTTTAAGAATATACCTGGAATCCATTTCTTCTCAGTGCTGAAGACATGCCAAACTCTGGAGGGGCAAACCTTAGAAGCAACCCCTCCTCCTGCATTCCATCTCCTCCTCCTCCTCCTCCTCCACCTAACACAGAGCAGCTTTATAAAAATAATTAACAGAAACAGGGGAAGGCTTCTCTTTGGGTCAGAACTCTGCCTTGAGTGCTTTTGCCTATTTCAGCCTCAGTAAAAATGTTTTGCCCATCTTCAGCAACCAACCTCAGGTACCATTCTGTGTCTCTCTCAAAACCTATCACTTCCATTCTGTTTTTAAAAGTGCAAAATTGCACAAAATGCACACCAACTATTAATGGATGGGAAATTACTTGTTATATGACAAAAAATCTGCATTCTTTTGGTTAATTAAATATTCAGTATTTGGCTTCAACCAACACCAGAGATAAGCGTACCAAACCAAACTGAGAGCTCTGCATGTGATAAAACTGGAATTCGCTGCGTTTGGGACAAGTCTTGTTGTATTTTTCAGTTAATGACCAAGCTATCATATCTGTCAAACTGACATCAAAATTATTAGAAATGTAAATGGAATTAAAAAAGCAGTAGATTAACTGGACACAGATAAGGCCTAGGGGTAGTGTCTGTGAAATAACAGCACTTTGCCAGATGTTTCCGTGCCAAACCAGATGGAAGCTGCACTATTATTTATTTTTTTAGCAGAGTGCAGAGTCTAAGTTGGAAGATGTATTACTGTAATCATAAAGACACTTGTGAGCCATTTTTTAAAATTAATTGCTTTGATTGCCAACAGTAGCATGATTATGGCAAGTGTGGCCATCAGCTGCCCAGAACTTTCCCAGATGGGCTCAGAGCACGGCCCGTGGTGGTTAAATCCAAGGTAAACTTGTCCACACCTTCCTTTCTGATACATTTCAGCAACAAAAGGTGAAGGTTTCCTTAACTGATGTTAGGAGAGATGCCCACATTAAAACCAGAGGTATTAATCAGAGTCACTTTTCAGTATGGGGAAATATACATATTTTCAGTATGTACTGTAAGAGAACTGTACCTACCACCTGTGAATTTATTTGTCTGAGTCCCATCTATACAGCTGGGAGAGTTTTATGTTTTCTCAGGGGTCAGTGACAATTACAGTGTATATTTGCTCAACATAATCCCATTTGGGAGGTAAGAGAGTGCAGGACAATCTTAATTAGCACTGAATTAGTGCTTCCTCCTACATTTCGACCCCGCTAACCTGACCTGAGGCCCCTGTGTGTATCATGCAGCTGCCCAGCTGGGCCAGCTTTTCTCTTATGACCAGTTTCTCCCTTTCCTGGAATTCCTCTTAAAATTTCCACAGAGGGGAATACTTTTCCTCTTAGAAGCTCTGGCTGCAGTCTATCTCTAGGTCTGTTTTGTTGGCTGATGCTGGGGTTTGTGCTTCAGCCACACTCCCTTGCTCAGCTACATCTTTTGTATTCCTGGCTTGAATTTTCTAGGCTGTCAAGGCAGAAGTGTCCAGAGAATATTGCTAAATATTTTGTCAGGGCTGGATTAGATGCAGGCACAGCTCTGTGTAAGTGTTCATGCCCAACAACCTCAGCCACCTGAATTTTGTTTGCAGCATTTCAGGCTCAACTTTTGTCAATTTGAAGCCATTCCCTCTTGTCCTGTCGCTCCAGGCCCTTGTAAATAGTCTCTCCATCTTTCTTGTTTCTCATATAAACAGATTATTTTCACTTAAAGCAGGGCATAATTACCCTGTTTTCTCCTGGGACCATTTACAGACACAAACAAAGGGGAGATACTGCGGAGGAAATTAGGAACAGGCACTTCTGTGAGTTCAGTGTCAAAAGATAAGCTACACAAAGGGTTACAAATTAAAGAGGCTCACCCTTTGACAGGTAGGAAAAGTATGAAAGCAGTGTAATCTGAAAGCCATGGCAAAAAATAATAACTGGAGATCCCTGCAAAAGTCCTGAAAAAAATTACTATCAGCCACTGCTGCTTCCAGAAAGAAAAGAAAGGAAATGTATATGTGTCAAGTTCTTTTGTTCTTTTCCAGGAGTGTGGGGTTTTTTCTTATCTTGTGGCTACAGCTTTCTCTAAGATAAAATAATTCCAAACATAAGGTTAGTATTCTGACATCATGAACTGCATCATGAGAGCTATCTTAAAAGCCTGTCTAGGGGATTTGGCTCTGAAAAATTTAATTAGCTAAATCTGCTAATTTTCTTTAAAGCAGCTATGTTTTTGTAAAGAATTTAAGGCTAGCTTTGATTTTGCCCAAAATATTTGCTATTTGCAGAAAATTCTTTTTCTTAACTTTATTTAAAGACAAATATAGCTTCATAGCCCTAGTTTTCTAATTTGAGGTCTTCTGAACAGTGTATTGAAGAAAAATGGAAATAGTGTCTTTTTTCCCCTGTTCTATAATAATTTTGATAATTTCTAAGAAACATAACCTCCCTGCATGAAAAAAAACATTCTCAGAACAATACTTTACTGCAGAATTTGCTGAAATACGAGGACTCAACAGGAACCATGTATGCACAGAGCCTCCTGGTAGCAGGCAAACCATTTTTAGATTGAGCCTTTTGTCCCTCGCCCTGAGTTTTGTGTGGAGCCACTTCTGATGTTCGACCCCAGGAGACCTGTATTCCTTCCAGACACTTTGGGGAAACTGTGGTTAGACATTCAAACCATGCTGTTGATGGGTTGGTGAAAGATAATAAGCCTCATTTTGTCTGCAAATGTTACAAGCTGTCCCTTGCCAATCCTTTCTGTGTCTTTGATCTTTTAAGGCAACTTTGGCTTTATAAAGAGGCCAGTTAAAATGGTCTTTTAGCAGAAAACCTGCTCTTTTGAACAAGTAGGATTTTTTGTGAGAGGTGTCTGCAGAAAATACTGATCTGAAAATATTGTCTCACGGTTTACAGGAGCTGAGCTGAATCTCATAGATTGGTGACATTTCTATGGGTCGATTTCTTTGTGTGGACTCCGTTTGGTGATACTTTACCCAAAGAATACTTCTATTAACATTTTATAAAGCAGATACACCTGCTTCCCTGCAAACACTCCACAAGCAGACCACGGTAAGATAAAAAAAGGGTTTAGGTATAATTTTTTTTTAAGTAGTGAAAGAAGCCTTAAATTTATTTTCTTTGCAAATCAGTCCTCAAGGCAGATTTCCCTGGGCTAGGTTATCCCAGTGGAAAGTGTGAGCAGCAGAACTGCAGCCTTCCAGATGTCTGACAGTTTGCTGTTCTGTGGTACTTAAACACTTTTAGTTCTCAAAAGGTCTCAGAGTCAGTTAAACACGGACATATCAAAGGGGCTTTGCCAGCACTGTCATGTTAAAAGCCTTCCCAAAGCGCTCCAGTGAGGGCCCAGGTGACTTTCACAGCCACAATGAGCTTTTGATGTCATCAGAGGTTTCCATTTCCGGAGGAATCTCTGTAGATCGCGAGGCTGCCAGCAAGGATTCAGTCTGGGTAGCAAATGATGAATGGGAAGCTGCTGCTTCCACGTTTTCTGCTGCTTGAGTCACATTTTAAGGCAAAATGACAGCTCCAGAATCACACTCCGTTCCTCGGCGCTTCTCGGCGAAAAACAAGATGAAAAAAGAACCTGTCTCAGTCCCCTGCCAGACATGGAAATATCTGTTCAGAGGAGCAGCCTCTGCTGTTCTGAGGGCCAAATACCAGGTACCAGCAGGCTGAGTGGGTGGGAAGTGTCTGAAGGATGCTTCACCCAGACATCAGGACGCAGCAGTGCTGTTGCAATATTGCTCCCGAGGCTTTGTGAGCTGAGACTCCCGTTTAAAAGATCAGAGCCAGGAGAAAACTTGTGACCCACCATCAGTGAGATCCTCAAAAAACTAAAGGCAAAGTTTCCCTCACCTGTCTCCCTAGGAGCTATTGATTGGTTTTGAGGTACCTGGATAAAATGCTTGGAAATTTCAGAGGGATGTGAAGACACTCATGCATAATTTTTCAATTTTCTTACTTTTCATCTCTTTCCCAGAGTCATCTGAGGCCATATAGAACATGTACAGCTATAATAGGAATTCCTGAAAATATGTTTTCTTATTAGTGCATGGTCAAATTGCACCTTGCACGGCAATAATAGGTATAATAATTATTCTGCATGGTGTTTTAGAAAGGCACTGCTGGGGGATCACAGTCTTGAGCTCCCTTGGACTTGATGAATCAGGGAGTTCCTCTCTGAAAAGACAAACCCAATATCAGTGCATGTGGCCAGCTTAAGCTTTTGCCAGGAGAAGGGTGCTGTGATTATAGCAAAAACACTGTAGGAGAAATTATTTTGGGAAGAACAATCATGCTGACAGAGCAGAGAGACTCAAGGAAGAAAACACAGTGGTTATGGCTGCAATCACAGGGGCCAATAGCTATTTTCCAGCATTACAAAAACCATATATACCCAAGATTCAAGATTCAAGATGCTCAACAGCATCAAAAAAATCCTGGTTTCTATATGTCAGTGTCATGAAAATGACATTTTCCTTGACAAAGACATGATGGAGTTACACCCTCTCCACAATTTTGAAGTACCAGGGAAGAAAGTAAATAAAAATAGTTGCATTTAGGACATCCTGGATGAATATTAGAAAACATAAACCAGTCCAAAAGTAGCAGTAAGTCAATAGATGTCATATAATTAATGAGCTTGAAATGAGTAATGCTGGGGACTCGGTTTCACCACCAGACTGATTTAGAAGGCAGAATGAGGCTATATTGTTTTTCATGTCATAGAAGTTGCAGACTTGGATAGCGAAGTGTCAGAGCAAACTCTGCTTTTACAGCTCAGCTGTTTCTTGAAGCCCTGCTTTTATTTTCAGTTTTGCTGTTAATTCCACTGAAATTTGACCCAGAGGAATTTTGTGCTACTATTTCAGTAACATAAAGATCTTGAGTGGATTGCAAAATTGTTTGAGGATATTGCCTCTTTTCAACAATGCTTCTTCCCTATAACAACTTAAAAGCAAACAAAATGAAGAGCTAAATCTATGAAACATAAAGCTGGGAGTGCCCCATGGAATGAAATTATATGACAAGACCTCAATTCTCTGTGCCAGCCATTGGAAGAGTGAGTGCCAAATGAAGAATGAATGGTGGAAAATTGGCTTTTAAACATTTGTAAAGGAAAACAGAGATTGCAAGAGACTATCATTAAAATGTGGGCTTTTAAAAATCAAAAGCTGCTTGCAATTTTGACAATTCAAAGTTGGCAGGTGGCTGCAGACAAAATTACACTTTTCATCTACTCTGGAAATAGTAGTTAATAACTCTTAGGCATTTCTTGCCTGTGGGACTCCAAAAACAAACCAGTGTGCCCAGATGAGATAGTTATGGGTGGTTCATGAGCACTGGTGCCAGTTTGAACCAACACAGAGCAGTACGGCAACACGAACTCTAAGTTATATAAAATTGTTTGTAGGTGAAGGACACCATGGAGGAAGTGAGAATGAGAACAGAGGAACCTGGTGAGATCTATTTAATTGGCATTGGGATAAATTTTTCTGAGGAAGTAGAGAGTTTTTTGTAAGACACACTTCTGTCTCTTCTTCACTGGGAAAAAAATTAAAAAGGGGGAAAAAAAAGCCTAGACTTACAAAGTGTCTGCTTGCCAGCTAGAATTCCATATATTGCCAGTTTGGGGGAGAGAGAGAACTCTGGGCAGTACCATGAGCTGTAGATCTCCCACGAATACAAGGCAAGACACTCAACTTCTTCCGGGTATCCTGGGGGAGAAAAGACACAGTTGTGCCACTTTTTTCCTGCGTGGCAGGCACTATTGTCACTGTCCACGGGGGTGGTTTGAATTCCAGGGATCCACTCTCGTCTATGTGACAGGAGAGCTAGAAAATCATTCCTGTCCTGGCCCTTGCAGTTTTGTCATTCGTATGATTACAGCCTCTCTGAGTTCTGAATAAACCATGTATGACTTCGAAACATGGTGGGTTTTGGAGGAGGGGGAAATAGCTGTGCTTTGTGACAACATATTTTGTTTTCTTTCTGAATCTTTGGCTTGGAAAAATTGATAACAGGAGTAACATATAAGGAACGTTGTGGAAAACGTTGAATGAAAGCAGCTTTACCTTGTTCTTCTCCAGGGTGAACTGGAGCTGATGAGTCAATATTTTCATATTCCTCTTGTTCTGTTCAGATAAACGTTCTCAGTTAAAAACCCCAGAGATTTTGCCCAGACTCTGACTTCAAATCTTGCCCAATGCAGACCCGTTCACTCAGTGAGCAAAACTTTTGTTTAGTCTCCGAATAAAAGCTCATCTTTAGTTAGCGTGTGTTTCAAAGGAAAGGATCCAGGCACAGCAAATATGCATACACTCAGTGAATTCATGAGGAATAGATTTGCAGTCAGAAACAAGGGGAGGCACTTAGGTTTTGAATCATTTAAGCATATGAGAACAAAGAACAACCAAAAGATAAAAAGAAAGTATTTTTGCTGTGTTAGTCCAAATTGTATATTCTCAAAGTCATTCAAAATCCTGCTGGGAAAGATTAATAATCAGCTATTGCTGGCAACAGGCCTTTATTTGGAAGAACCCAAGCAAGATTAGAGTGCTCCTGTGCTAGGCTATTTGAGGAGATCAGGTGAGAACCAGTTCCACAGAAATCTGTAATTCCAAAGCACATGCCGGAATGATTTGAAACATTAGGGATTGTTTACAGGGAGTTGTATCCCAACTTGCCCACTTTCTTCTTTTCTGAAGGTGACATCTCAGGAAATATCTCACATCCAGCTGCTCTGTTCAAGGCAGAAATGGTCCTTCCATGCTCAAGATGTCCTGTGCAGTAGAACACTGGAGCTGTGTGAGGATTCTGTACGGCCACAAAGGTGACAAAGGGACTGGAGCATCTTTCCTATGAAGACAGGCTGAGAAAATTTGGGCTCTTCAGCCTGGAGAGGAGAAGGTTGTGTGAAGACCTCACAGCACCTTCCAGTGTCTGAAGGGAATACAGGGAAGACAGAGAGGGACTGCATCAGGAACTGGAGTGATGGGACAAGGGGGAATGGCTTCAAACTGAGACTGGGTTTAAATGAGATATTGTGAAGAAATTCTTGGCTGTGAGGGTACTGGGGAGCTGTGGCTGCCGCTGGATCCCTGTAAGTGTCCAAGGCCAGGCTCGAAGGGGCTTGGAGCAGCCTGGGATAGTGAAAGGCGTCTCCGCCCGTGTGTTGTGTTCCACTGTGGGGAACTGCAAGGAGTTCCTTTAGAAATAGATGGTCAGGAACGAAATGAAGTCAAACGAGGCAACCATGGTATCTGAGAATCGTTTATTGGTAATGAAAAAAAAAAAAAAAAAGTAACAAGAAACAAACCCCAAAATAAAAAGGAGTTCACCTACTGAAGAGGGGCCAGAGGGAGGAAAAGAGGGCGTTCCCAGCGGAGGCCGGCCGGGCGGTGCTGGCCGGGGCCCGGG
>WAAG01029149.1:0-35908 GCA_013390105.1 Tichodroma muraria
GATCTTTAAAGCCCCTTCCAGCCAAACCATTCTTGGTTCTGTGACCCCAGCGAGGTCAGCACCACCATGGATCTTCACCCAGAGCTCAGTGCAAACAACAGTCACTGCAGAGATCCAGAAACCTCCATTTCTCCTGTGTTTTCAAGCACCATTCCTCCAGCTTTCCGTGGTGGCAGAGGCTCTGGAAGCCCCCTGAGGCGGTGATTTTGCAGCGTGCCCTGAGCTGTAAGCACAGCTCATCTCAAAAAAGAGCAGATTCTAATACAAGGCTCTGGGGCAGAGGTTTTGAGAGCTTCAGCTGAGTAAATACCCCAACACCGAGGTCTCTAACCAGAGTGATGCTCAGAGCAGCTCCCAATTAACCTTTTCCCTTGGTTATTGCAGCAGGCTCCAGGACACAGCGGGAGTGACAGAGCAGCTCCGTGGACAGACCAGAGAGAGCAGCACTTTAACCTGTCAGGGCAAATTTATAATTCAGTACCAGGATTAATAGCATGTATCACATTTAAAGTTCTTAATATATGTGGCCAGGCAGATTAGCTGAAGAATATGAAATCAGTGCCCTAGCAGCAGGCACAAATTATTCAGGCGCTGACTGTCCTACCCTGCAACAAGCAGCAGAGCCAGGGCCCTTTGGGTGGACCAGGGATATGGAGCACCTATAAATCTGTACCCAGCCCACGTCCAGCACAAAGAAACCCAGTCCTACAGGACTGAGCAGGGATAGGGAATATCAGTGATTGGAATCTAGAGAGCTTTGCGTTTTCCAGAGCACTGTGAATTCCAGGGTCCAAACAGCACATCCCAGAGAACCAATTCCCACAGTTCACCCAAAGGATACACAGCTGCAAGGAGAGGCTGTGCCTTTTTCTGGGCTTGTCTGAACTCTGCAGTGTCCAGAGGATGAGTTTGGTAATGGAAGTACCCAAAGCCAGGTTGGACAGGGCTTGGAACAACCTGAGATAGTGGAAGGTGTCCCTGCCCATGGCAGGGCATGGGATGAGTTTTGAGATCCCTTTCAACCCAAACCATTCTGTGATTCTGCATTTTCTGAACTTACAGAGTTGGGGGTGATGATCCTTGCTGAGGGGGAAGGCAGGAAACTCCAGGGTGCTGCTGCACAGCCACAGCTCTGATCCCAGGCAGTTCATGCAGTAACACTGGGCTTAAATGGACCTCCCAAGGAAACAGCTCAGCTGGTCACAGCTCAAGGAGTTCTAGCATGGAAGCACACCCTGAAATCATGGAATCATGGAGTGGAATGGGACCTTACAGCTCATCTCATTCCACTCCTCCCATGGGCAGAGACACATTCCATTGTCCCAGGTTGCTCCAAGCCCTGTCCAACCTGGCCTTGGACACTTTCAGGGGTTCAGGGGCAGCCATAGCTCACAGGGAAGAATTTCTCCCCAAAATCCCATCTTATCCCACCCTCTGGCAGTTTGGTGCCCTTCCCCCCTGTCCTGTCACTCCAGCCCCTTGGAAACATTTCCTCTCCAGATTCCTTCTAGGTCCCCTTCAGGTACCAGAAGGCCACAACCAGGTGACCCCAGAGCCTTCTCTTCTCCAGGCTGAACAACCTCAATCCTCTCAGCTTTTAAAAGCAGGCACCTCCTTCCTCCACCACTTCACCTGTCTGCTTTTCCTCTTGAGCATCCAGCAGCTTGAGCTGTGCCAACAGCAGGGACCCTCCAGCCTCTCCGCTGAGCTTTGGGATCTCAGGATTGGCACAGGCTTGGCCCAAGTGCATGTTCGTGCCCTGGGGCATGGCAGGAGGGAGATTTCTTCCCTTGGACAGCTTGCAGAATCAGAAGCATTTTGCATTTTGAGTTTGATGTCAGAGCGTTTCTCGTACTCTCAGCTTTTTCAACATTATATGTAATTCCTAGAAGAAAAACATCCTTGAGAGCAAAGTGCCAAGAGATTTTGAAAAGATCACAGACTCCTCCAATTCTAGAGTCATTAAGGTTGGAGAAGACTTCTAAGATTAAGTCTAACCATTAACTCAGCACTGCCAAGCCCACCACTAACTGTGTCCCCAGTGCCACATCCACGCATTTCTGAACCCCTTTAAGGATGGTGACTCCACCACTGCCCTGACTGCCCTTTCTGTGGAGGAATTTTCCACAGCATCCAATCTAAACCTCTATTGGCACAACTTGAGGCCATCTCCTCTTGTCCTGTCCCTTGTTCCCTGGGAGCAGAGCCTGACCCCCAGTCTGGCTGCACCCAGGGAGGTGTCAGAGAGCTGTAGAACGATGGAATCCCTTCTCCTCCCCGTCTGCAGGTGTGCCAGGCCACGTTTCCAAGGTGAACACAGCCCTGCCTGCCTGCTGGGCAGGGCACACACCTTCCCTGAAGGCAGAGGGCCCCACCTGCAGAGCCTGTGCTGATTCCAGCCCCCTTGCAGGCACAGGGAGCAGCTCAGCTCAGCTCATCAGGCTCCGGAGCATTTCGGCTGCTCCCTGGTGCAGCTGCACGAGGGCGATGCCGGGACCTCCCCTCAGCCCCTGGGTGTGCCGAGCTGTGGGGTCAGCTGCACTCCCCACACCCCTGGGACCTGCCCCCAGGGAGATCCCTCAGGGCCTCAGCAATGAGCTGGGGTGGCAGGGACAGGGCCCAGCCCTCCACACCTTCTTCCCAGGGGTGCCTATTGATTTTTGCCTTTTTTTCTTCTATATATTCCCTCTATTCTTTACACATACATTCGGAGCTCTATAGCCTATTATTGCATTCACAGCTAGTTTTATCAGAAAGACAAAAAATATTCCAGAAAGACAAAATATTCCAGAAAGAAAATATTCCCAGAAAGACAAAACATATTCCAAAGCCCCTGTCCTATCTTGGTTCTCCCTGGGAACCAAGGCCAAAAGCAGCTCTTCAGACACATTTTCATCAACACAGGTCTGTTCTATCTGAGGAAGGAAGGATTTAGAAGGGGCTTGGACTGGAGGGAGAATTGCATTACCACTTGTGCTCCTACTTGGCGCTTTTTGTCAATTATGCTAATTTACCAAACTTATAAAACTGTCTGCACCCCCGTGGGGACTGGGCTTTTGTGGACATTTTTCCATGCCTGTCCCTGAAAGGCCTGCAATAAAGACCAGCTTTCATATTACCTCCTGTACTAATATTATCCCGAAAGCGGGTGTTGTTTCATTTTAGGGTGTTAAGGCGTCACCAGGACAGGGCCAGCAAAGAGCAGCAGGAGAGCTCGGGCTGCCCAGCTGCAGCCTCCGTCCCCGGGTGTGTGAGTGAGCACTCAGCAGAGCTGGGCTGCTGACCCGCTTGTGCACCTCGCTCCAAACCTCCGTTTGTGTTCCAGGGGCTAAAGGAGGTTCGGTGACGGTGGAACACACACGGCAGACAGCAGCAGCTGCTCTGGCTGCCTAGCGATGCTTGGGGAGAGCTGGGCAGAGGCTCAGAGCAGCCAGGGGAGCAGGGAGGGATCTGCTTGCTCAAGCCACTGCCTCACACTTGGCCCTGGGCAAAGGAGGAGCTGCCAGAGGAGTGACAGGCACCTCCCTGCTCCTCATCACCCCCAGGGCTTGTTCATACCTGCGAGGAAGAGTTTAATTAGGAACCACAGGGAAAAGTCCTTCTGTAGCATTGGGCTGCACACCTGAGGCTGTTGTGAGATGCTTTTGCAAAGATGCCCCGTGGGGTGTAATCACAGACTCCGAATTTCAGCCATCTGGTCACTCCTGAAACTCGTAAAATTAAATGACAGCTCACAGAGAAAGGTGAGAAATAATAAAGAGCCACTGGGAGAAAATATCTGTGACTGTGTGACCCGGAGGAGGATGAAATTGGCACTGATGGGACATGAGGGATTGTCACTGGCATTTGCAGGAGAGTGAAACAGGGCCACTTTGCCGGTGATCCCAGTCCCTGAGATTCATCTGAGAGCAAACTGGGCTAAATATCCCACAGAGTAATTCCTAACGTGGAGTAGGGGCTGTGTGAGTCTGCAGCGTGCTGCACACAGAGCTGACAGCCACCCCAGGCTGTGCCTTCAGCAAGGGCTGTGTTTGCAGGGGGACAGGGAGAGAGCAAAGCCGGGTCCTGGCAGAGCCAGGCTGGGAAGGGCTGTGTAAAACAACCCAGCAGCTTCTGCTCCACAGCTGTCCCCAGGCTGAACACAGAGTCCAGCAGGTCCCCTGTCACTGCAGAGCTAAGAGGCACTGAAATAATGTGCAGTGAGAAAGAATTTATTTTAATTTTTTGTATTTTTTTGACACCTGGCTACTTGCTTCCACTCCAGAGGAAAGGAGGTGGAGCTGGGGTGGAGCTGGTGGAGAAGGAGCTGGGCAGGTTCTGGTGGTCCCGGGGGCACTAGACATGGATTCTCTTCCCCAAAGGCAGAGGAGAGAAACTGCTGGTAAAAATCTGGGATTTCATCCTTCTTTCCTAATGCCCATCTGCAGGTTGAATGAAACCCAGCACTGCCTGTGCTCACAGGGACTGCTCACCTGCACGTCTCCCTTGTCAGGGGCATCACCACAGGTTTTCATTCCTGCTAGGATTTCCAGTGGGTCCCACAACCATATCTGACCCCTTTGGATCTTCACAAACTGTTTCTTTTTAGTGCTAGTTCCTAGGCAGGAATTCAGCCTTTGGGCTGCACAACCTTCATTGCAGAACTGGACACAGCCAGCCACAGATTGAATTATTTTTAATTGTTGTTGTTTGTTTCTTAGAATTACTTTTATTTTATTAGAATCTGTGTGATTTTATCCACGTCAGGCAGCCATGTGAGGGAAACCTGGGTCCCTGCTAGCTGAGCCTGTGCAGAGATGAGATAATTCAGAATTAACCTTGGTGCATCACAGTCCTACCCTGGGGAATTTTAATGTCCCAAAGGGACACCGGGGTCACCTCATCTCCCCTCTACACCACAGACATCCCTGTGCTCCTGTTTGAACTGGGCTGCACCCACAATTAACACACCCAGCTATTACTGTTCATTGCATGTGCTGGAGAAGCCTTCATTCATCATTTTAACGAGGATGTTCTTCGTTAAAAGAGCCCATATAGTTTATTTATAGCCTGGATGAGTTTATCCTGTGCTTTTAGCTTCAGACCGTACTGGACCTCTGGTGTTAAATCTCTCTGCCTTATTTCAGGACCACTCGTCCTTAACCCCCTCTTGGCTAAGTTTATCTGACTGAACTTTGGGAATTATTCACCTGCCTAACTTTATCTCATTATGGAATCTCTGCTCTGGTGCATTCCTAAATGTCTCCTCCAATTTAGGGGAATCCTCCTTCGGTTGTTACTGAACACCTGTGGCTGGGACACTGCTGGGAATCTTCACTCCAAGGGCTGATTCCCCTCACACCTTCCACACGTGGCTGCTTCCCAGCTCAGCTGTGCCTCTGCTGCAGCCTTTCTCCGGTGGGAATGGCTCGACATCCAGCCCCATTTCAATGCTCATGGTTTCCCAAATAACCCAGCCCCCTTCCCAACAGCAATAAGACCTCTCCATCAACTTTTTGCTACCTGAAGCTTTCACAGAATCTCCTGAGCTGGAGGGACCCCCAGGATCACCCAGCCCAGCCCCTGCCCTGCCCAGACCCCCCAGCACCCCCACCCTGGGCACCCCTGGCAGCGCTGGCCAAACGCTCCTGGAGCTCTGGCAGCCTCGGGGCCGGGACCATTCCCTGGGGAGCCTGGGCAGTGCAGCACCCTCGGGGGCAAGAACCTTTCCCTGATACCCAGCCTGACCCTCCCTGGCACAGCTCCAGACATTCCCTGTCCCTGTCACAGAGAGCAGAGATTGGTGCCTGTTTTGTATTTTCTCCTGGGTCATCAGTGCAAATATTGAACAGCACAGAGCCCACATACCCATCCTTGCAGGACCTCATTGCAATGTCCTTCTGACCATGGGTAGGGTTTCAGAGCTCAGATTCATCACTGGGAAGGTTTAAAAGTCCAGGGTGACAAAGGCTTGGAGTGACAGGACACAGCAGACTGGCTTTAAACTGAAAGAGACAGAGTTTAGATGGGATATTAGGAAAAAGATTGTTCCCTGTGAGGGTGGGCACGCCCTGGCACAGGGTGCCCAGAGCAGCTGGGGCTGCCCCTGGATCCCTGGCAGTGCCCAAGGCCAGGCTGGACATTGGGGCTTGGAGCAGCCTGGGACAGTGGGAGGTGTCCCTGCCCATGGCAGGGGCTGGAATGGGATGCTCTTTAATATCCCTCTCAATCCAAACCAGTCAGTGAGTCCATGGTTCTAAGTTTTCCATCTACTTAACATGCACCATGTTGAACCCATTACACTGTAATTCCTTAATTGCAATTAATCTTATTATATCGAGGAAAACATTATCCTCACACTCACCACAGTGCTTACAAGCAACACACAACCCCTTTTCAAAGCCCAGACATGCAATTAATACAACCATTTATTTTATAACTAACCACTTAATTTAAAATTAATAGAGAAGAACTGAAACAACCAGAAGAAAATTTTTGGCAGTAGCTGGAATGCACCTTTCCATCCCAAAGCCCTTGAAGAGTAACTCTCAAGGCTCCTTGTGGACTGAGGAACCCTTCCCGTTAGTTCATCTGATTTGATATCATTTCTGGAGACCAATGATGAGGGTTTTATTCTGGAAGTATCCCAGGGGGGACTTGTCCCCACAGGGAAACTCTACCTTGGCATGCCTGGACCTCCTCATTTTCTCTCTTTCCTTCCCAGGAAGTGCTGAAAATATTTTCTCCTCAAATGCCTTCCTGGAATACCCTGCCCTGCCTGTCTCACCCTGAAGGAGTAAAAATATCTCATTTGGTGCAGCCTGGAGTCAGGAACATGATCTGCTCCCCCTCCTGCACCAGGAGAGCTGGAAGGTAAAGATCCACTGCAGAGATTTCAGGAGAGGGAGGGATTTTGTAGGGAAGAGAATCAGCAAAATGAAGATGAGTCTTTCAAAAACACGCTGCTTTCAAAAACACTTTTCAGCTTTGCATGCACAGAGGGAGCACAGGACCAGGGAGCTGTAGGCACTGGGTTTGAAATCTGACTGACAGCAGAGTAGGGATTCTGGAATAATAGGGAGGCACTGTCAGTGTTCAACAAGGGCTGGAAATCACAGGAAGCTGGAGGAAAAGGAGTGAAAACACATACAAAATAAAAGGATACAGAAGGAGCAGCTGAGTGATATTTCACTCCCTTGTGACTGTGCAGTGAGAGCCTGGATTTCTGCAGAGTGTATTGAGAACATATTGAGACTTTTGAACATGAAGGTGATTCTCTAATTTTTTAAAAATTTTAAATTCTTTTTAGTCCTGCAAAAATCTCCACTGGCCTTGACTTGATGCTCCAGCTCCTGATGCCTTGACTGAAAGTCCCTGGGGCAGAGGGAATATCTGAGAGCCACACCTGCTGCCAGAATGTTCCAACTTATTAGCAGGATCTCAGCAGCATCCCTTTGCACCTGTACCAGTGTCAGAGGGAGACAACAGCTGCATTGATTTCAATTATCCTTTGCAGGAGGTGCTTAATGCCCAGATTTGTCTCTCCCTTGCAGTGTTCAAAGCAGTTTCACACAGTGCAGCTTTAGCATAAATGTATTTCAATAAAGGTAATGAAGAAGGAATCTTTATTTCCTCCAGTGCTTGCTTGAATTTCCTTCTTGGGCGATATCCCAGTGGGAGCCAAGGCCACGGATCAGCCCTGGGGGCGCAGCTGGAAATGAGTTCTCATTCCCCACACGGGCACCACACCACACTAAAAGCATTTGGGGCACGCTTAAACAGGTGTGTAAAAGCACCACTGCCAAAACCTGTGGACTGAATTTATGGAAATGAAACCCATCCTTGTGGGTGAGGAGGTCCCTGAGGGGAAAATCACTGGAGACTGGGAGAGGATGTGCTGAGGAACAGCCTGCCCTGGGTGTGTCCCTGCTCCCACAGTGCCCGCTGACCGCTGAGACTGCGTCCAAGCAGGATGGAGCTTCATTCCACGGCCATCCAGAGGTGTCCTTGTGTCACGTCTTCACATCCAGAGATGCAGGACCTGCCCCAGCCAGGGTGTGTGGCTGCTGGGTAAGAGATACGACCCAGAGTGTCGCAGAGTGGAACTGTCCTGCTCCAAGGATGTGTTTCACCACTGTCCTGTGCTTGCAAAGAGTGTTCTGGATCTGCCCCTGGCTAAAATGTCCCTGCTCCTTCCTCAGTGTGCTTTAGGCTCCTGCCTTTGCTCCAGGGAATCCCATTGCCTGTGATGCATTTTTTGCAATCTCCTGTGTCCACCAGGTTCAGAACCAAAATCAACCAATAAATATTTGCCTGTTGGAAGGCATAAGCCAGGACCATTGAATAGAAACATCTTTGTTGGATGAGGTCTTGAGCAATCTGGTCTAGTGGAAGGTGTGCCTGTCCACGGCAGGGGCTGGAGGGAGATGAGCTTCGAAGTCCCTTCCACCCCAAACCAGTCTGGGATTCTGTGATCTGCAGTCCTGGTAAGTGGGATCCATCCCTGCACAATTCCCACAGCAGCTCTGGGATCGTGGTTCCCTGTGGTTTTCTGCCTTTGGACCTGCAGCTGTGCCAGCACCTGGAGGGGGTTTGTGCTCTCCCCTCCTCCCCTGTGTGCTGTGAAGTGACAGCTCTGTCCCCGTGCTGCTGCTGCTCCTGCAGCTCCCAGCCCACAGCATTTGTGGCCTCGGCTGCCAAAGCGCGGGGGGCTGTGCTGGGCACACAGGTGAACAGCTTCTGGCAGCGAGGAGCTCTCCCAAGCCAGCCCAGCCGGCCCTTCTGTCGGCTCGTCAGGCTGGGGAAGAGCCGGAGGTGGGGGAGAGCATCCCTCACGCACCCTGGCTGTGCTGGGACAGTGCTCTGCTCTGCTCTGCTGTCCCGGGCTGCAGACCGGAACCGGCCAGCCTAATTCCAGCTCCCTTCCTCTCATTTCCCCCTGGGAACCAGCCCTGGTGTGCTCTCCAGGAGCAGCACCACCGTTCGCACCTGCCCGGGATGCAGCAAGAAGGATCCCCCCCAGGTATTCCCATTGCAATATCCTTGAAAATGTAGAACGAATTGTGTTCCCTGAAGCTGCGTGATCAGAGAAATGGGGGCACACCTGCCTTCCTGGAGCCATCCTGGCATCGTCCTTGGCATCACCCATGGCATCCTGACCCCCTCACCACCGGGGCACAGACCCAGGGAGAGAGTCATTACCCAGAGTTTCCTGGGACCCCCCTGTACCCCAAACCTGCTCCAGCTTTCTCTGATCCCAGAGCAGCTGCAAGAGGGCTTGGGCACCGAGCTTGGGGCAGATCCCCCAGCTTGCCCTGGCCTCCAAGGACTCATCATTCCAGGACCCTGGGAGCACCTTCCTGTGCAGGGGACCATGAGGAGGTGACAGTGACACATCATCTATCTCTGCCAGCTCTCTCCCAGCCCCATCGTCCATTGCTGCAGGCCCCTCTCAAAGACGTGTTGGCTCCCTGGCAATCGCTCTGAGTGACAGAGACTTCAGAACTATAAAACACCTCCTTCCGCTTCCTCAGTGCAAGCCTAATTTATGGAACAAAAAGACTTTTGAGGCACGAGAAACATCAGACAGCGAGTTCCCAGGCTGCTCCCTCCTCCCTGCACTGCTCAGCACTGCCCGCAGAGCAATCCTTGCTGGCATCCAGATGCAGGATCACACGGCCAGCTTTGCCTTTCCCGATGACCCCAGGCACTTCTCATTATCCCGGCATGAGGCAGGATGCCCCGGAGCAGGAGCTCACACGTGCCAGGACTCATTAACCTTCTGCAGCCTGCCTTCAAGAACCTGCCAAAGAGGCTGCAAACAGCTACTTTGGAATGGCTTTTCCCAGGTTTTACTTCTCTTTGAAGGGAATGCTGGAATGGAGGGGTCTGGTGCAGTTTTTCAGGTGGGACTAGAAGCAGGGTGGGTTTGCCAAGGGAGGTAGGGGTGGTGGGAGATGCAAAACTCTCCCTGGAACACTTCTGTCCATGTGTGGGAATGGAGCTGGGGAAGGAGCTGGAGCCCCAGGATTGGCTGAGGGAGCTGGGAAAGGGGCTCAGCCTGGAGAAAAGGAGACTCAGGGGGGCCCTTGTGACTCTGCACAGCTCCTGCCAGGAGGGGACAGCTGGGGGGGTCAGGCTCTGGTCCCAAGGAACAAAGAACAGGACAAGAGGAAATGACCTCAAGGTGTGCCAGGGAGGGTTCAGGTTGGATATTATGGAAAATTTTGTCACTGAAAGAGTAGTTAAGCATTGGAAGAGCTGCCCAGGGAGGTGGTGGAGTCTTCGTCCCTGGAGGGATTCAAAAGACAAGTAAATGTGGCACTTAGCAATATGGTTTAGTGGGAACGGTGGGGTTTGGTTGAAAGTTGGACTTGATCATCTTGGAGATCTTTTCCAACCTCAGTTATTGTGTGGTTCTTAGTGACTGAGCCCAGCTGCATCACCCAAGGAGGGGCCAGTCCTGGCTGCAGTGGTGGCTCCTGTGCCAGGATGTCCCTGGCTGTTGGTCAGTGGACACTGGATGCCCCAGACAACGAGATGGGGTGGGAAATGATGAGAGTTAAAAGCACAGCCCCAGCAATCCCATCTCTGTTTCCTCTGCTTTCTTCAGCTTTGAGATGCCTCAGGTCATTGTTTTCAAGCTTTTCTTTCCAGTCTGCAGTCTCATTTACAAGGCAGTAGCTGGAGTTCAAAGCAATGCCTGGGAGCGAGGGGTGCCAGAGTGTTATGGAAAAAAATAATAATCAGGAGTCAGAGCAGTAGTCAGGAAGTTGGCAACTTGCTACAAACCTATGCTAAATTCAGGCCACTGAGCCTGAGGTGTAAACAGCCCTATCTGATTGCTGCATCTTCATTTTCTGGTTTTGATCTTACCTTATTTATTTCAAGCAAGATAAAAGGGAATGTGCCATGCTGAAATGAGAAAGGCCCATACTCAGGGCAAACTGAGTTTTGCTGTTGCAGCCCCTTGTGAGACCAGGAAACTGTGCAACAGGAAAGGGCTGCTCCTCTTGCACAGCACTGGTCCAATTTTCAGCTTGAACTGCATAAAAATGCAAGAAATAACCTGCTGTCACTAGCAGCCCAATTACAAAGCTCCTCAGACTCACAGACTGGATTGTCTGCTTGTACAAACCGCATTTCAGTAAAATGTTCCAGTTAAATGTCAGTATTTGTAGTATCTCTCCCATTTTCTCAGGAACTTTGTCCATCCAAGGCCAGGCTGGATGGGGTTGGAGCAGTCTGGTCTAGTGGAAGATGTTGATGGAAGATGAGGTGGAAGGTGTCCCTGCCCATGGCAGGAGGTGGAATGAGATTAGATGAGATTTCAGGTCCCTTCCAACCCAAACCGCGCTGTCACCCTGCGCTTTTATCAACACCAATGAGAACAGATAAAGCTGAGCAAAGGCTGAAGAACCACTCTGCAGGTTTGAGCCCTTGTGACCAGCTCAGGCACTGTTTGCAAGAGTTCAGCCACCGGTTGTCTGTCCAGGCTTCCCAAACCCCGTGATCACAAGTGGATTGGCACTGAGGACTCCTGCAGAGCACAGCTATTTTCAGCTTCCACACATTGTCCTCTGGGTTCTGAGGTGTCACTCACCAAGCAGGGAGCCAGGAGGGTTTGAGGAGATGCTGGGCACCAGCCAGGCTGCAGAGCCAAGGCACCTCCTGGGAAGCTCTCTGCCACCCTGGAGGATGGGCAGGGCTCATCCTAGCTCCTTGACAATGCCAAATAATGTGGTTAAAGGAGAACAGGAGGTGCTCAGTGATACTTTGGTCAACTTGGTTACATCTAGAAGGATTTGCTGGAAAAAGTTATCTATAGATAAACTTTGAACCAAAGCCATGAATGGATTATTGCTTTATTTCCAGCCAATTTGCTTCTAGCTTGGGCTTTCTAAATTCACCCTGAGTAAGGATTTTAAGCAAAGGAGTCAGTCACAGATTTCCTGAGCAATAATTTGTTCCCAGAATTAAGGTTACCAGCAGAACATTTATAGAGGCAGGACCTCACTGTAACCTCTCAATTGCCTTCAAACCTCCCAGTCCCTGATAGCTTTTCTCAGGGCAGTGACACCTCTGAGGCTGAGGCACATGTACAAAAACCTCATGTTTGTCTGGTATTGTGTAATTATAACCAGAAGAACATGCAAGATGTGATCATCAAAACTTCATCTTTGCCTGGCTGATGTTAAACAAGTCACAGAGTCAGAAGCCTGAATGTCTGTGTTAGACACATCTGGCCTTCCTTAAGCATGAAAGATTGGTTGCCTGCCTAGAAATGCAGTGTATATGGGGCTGTGTGTATGTTCGAGTCGGGGAGATATCATAAAAATAGGTGGCAGAGAGAACAAAACACTTAAACTGATTTAGAGCAGGGAAAACACAAGATGGCACAAGTAGCATTTCAAGGATGCTCGGTGAAGTTGAGAAACGAGTAATTTCTGCACTGCCTTAAAGGCACAGACAGCCCCCTCCCTGGAAAACACTGAACAGCACAATTGCACCATAAATCGCTGTGCTTGCCCAAGAAAGGTCCCTGGGCAGTAGCTCATGGGGGTGTCAGACAACCACAGGAGGCATCCTAAGGCTGTCTGTGCAGATTGTGTTATTTTACACACCCCCAAACGCCCCAGAGGTGGTGTTTGCTGTCAGGAGATGCTGCCTCGAGCAGCTCCTTGGGCTGGGTTTGCTGTGCAGCTCTCTGGGCCCTGCACTCAGGGCTTGTCACAGCAGAGTGTCCTGAACACACGGGACTCGTACCCAGAGCCACTGTGTGCTCCGGATGGTGCTGCTGCCTGATTGCTTGGTGGCATCCCTGCAGGGACAGGGAGGTGAGAGCTCGTGGATGGGTGTGGAGAACACCCAGCACAGCTGGGGCTGCAGTGAACACCCCCTCCCTGTGCTCAGCCACCTCCTGACCAGAGCTGAGCACGCTGGGTCCCCACCGAGGGCAGAGAAGATGAGAAGTCCAGGTGCTGCTCAGAGCCCAAAGCTTTGTGTAGCCCCAAAGCTGCGGCTGCAGAGCTCAGCTAATGCCTGGCCGTGTCCCCAGGAGCCTGCCCTGTGTCCTGCTGGCACCCTGGGAGCCTGGCCTGGAGCCTGCTCACAAATCTGTCCTGAATACGCAGCCAAACCCTGGTCTAATCCCCTCGGTGGTTCAGGTCTCCAGGAGGAATTTGTAGCTCTGATTTCTCTTCCATTCTTGCAGCCTTGGGATCGATCCCCGGGTGGCAGCCAGCAGGAACAGCCTTCCAGAGTCATGCTGACACATCAGCTCTCGGGCTCTCCACTGGACCACTCTCTCCTCCCTTTCTTTTGGTGTCCCCCACACCAGGGACTTTAATTACTTCTTCGCAAAAATGTGCTGTACTGTTGATGTTAATGGGAGCCTTGAGGCTGCAGCTGGGCCATAACATTATCCAGCTCTCCTTTCTTCCTTCCTATCAGAAGCTGCCTTCAATTAAACCACACCTTTCCCACTGCTCTGTGTTGTTTGGTTGCTCCATTTAATGAGAAGTGCTCTCCAGGTGCTTGTGTTGAAGCACTGAATCCCCAGTCCTACTGCTAAGCCTCTTTAGTGTCTTCCTAGCACTCTCCATCCAACAAGGATTTGGATTTGAGATGCTCCTGCCTCCCCAGCCGAGCACCTCGCCTCGTCTGCTGTGTGCTGCGTGCCCTGTGGGAGGCTGGCACAGAGCACATGGGGCTGTGCCTCAGCTTCGGGCAGGGAAACCCATGGAAAACACATTCCTGAGTGCTCTGGCCAGTGCCCTGCTGCAGGGCCATCTGCTTTTGCAGGATTTCACCTTGGAGGGATTTGCCATTTCCACAGAGCTGTGTTGAACTCTGTGTTTGAGCAGTGCCACCCGTCCCGGGCAATGGAGGCAGTTCCCGCCCCAGCAGCTGGACAAGGGAGGCCCCAGGGCTCCCAGTCCCGTGGGCTCCCAGCAGGGACCACATTCCCTGGGCTTGTCCTCCGCAGCCACTCCAAAGGGCAGAGTGGCAACTTCAACATTCAGCCTGGATCTAGGCAACGGTGGCCTGGAAAACACCATGGGAGTGCCCTGGCAGATACACTCCAGCCTCCAACACCAAAATTCCATGTGTTTACTTACAACCCGAGCCCAAAAGGCATCGCTGCCTTAATTGCCAGATCCCTCTGACTTACAGGAACGCTCGGGGTGCTGGAATTACCCTCTGGAAATGGCTCCCCTTCGGAAGATGCGCGGCCCGGGTGCCTTGCTGTTCCGTGCCCGCGCTCCGCAGCTCCCCTAATTGCCTCTCTGGAGCCGGCAGGGCTGCAGCAGCTGCTTCCCAAGCCCAGCACTGCCGAGGTGCTCGGGGTGTTAATTAGGTCCGTAGCCCAATCACCGAGCCGCTGGGTAATGATCAGAGGCCCCGCAGGCCGTGGCCGGTGTCTGCCAGCTCCCAACATCCCGCCTGGAAAATCCTCCGGCAAAGGGCACCGGGACCCCCCAGCTCTGCATTAGAGCTTATCGGGGGCCAGCGTTTGCAGGGAGGCATCTGAAAATGTCAGCACAGATGGAGATTAAGCTGTCTTCACCTCACGTCAAAACTGCCATCTGCTGCTCTCCTGCACAGCTTTAATCAGATTTTCTCCAGAAAAAAAAAGGGAGCAGGAGGGATGGGGAGGGCTCGGAGCACTCCCCGGACTTTCTGTGCTTGTGTGCAGAGGCCTGGGGGGCTGCAAAGGGTTCGTCTGGACATTTCCCATGGAAAGGCTCTGCGTGGCTTCCTCTGGAAAGGCAGGAGCGGGCAGCAAGGACTCACATCCTGCTGTAGAGTGGGCAGAGGTAAAGCTATTGTTTGAAAAGAAAGCAAAAGCGGACCTTGTCCTCCGGCGCTGGTTTTGGTTGTTTGATCAACCAGCAAAGCCAAGTTTTCAGCTGATAAGGTTTCACCAGGAGCCTGCTTGGTTCCCCAGGTTGACCCCACCCCTGCACTCTCATGAGCAATGTGCTGAGGAAGACAAGGGGGTAAGAAAAAAACCCCAACTAAGGGGAGAGTTGGATGGTTTGCTCTACAGTCACATCACAATTTCAGTCTTGCCTTGCCTTCCAAGCCCAATATGTTCAAAGCTAAATATGCCTCTGCTAAGTTGGGGATAAATCATTTCAGAGAACACAGTGTTTTAGGAGGGACACGAAGACTGGCTGAGCATTAACCATATGTGTCCAAAGCCTATGAGATAAGCTGATGGAGGAGTTTCTGACATGGCTCACAAATCACAGTTTGTGAGGAGTGAGGCTTTGCCTTCTCCTGCTGAGCACCTGAACCACAATAATCTCACGGACTTCCCTTCAGATCTGCTCATCAGCCACTTGTTCCCATCTGGAATTCCCACAGCTGGCCGTTCCTTTCCAGACGGATTTATGCCCACCAAACAGCATCTCCTTTTTGTTTCAAATCATCTTCAGCTCAGCTCTGAATCTGTGCAGTTCATTTGTGAGTCTACTCATCCCAAATCCTGGCAGTCCTTTCCATGTGGAGGTGTCAGCCGGCTTGAGAAGCGTTTTCTGCGTTCCATCATCGGGACCATTAATGAAAGTGCTGAAAGCTCAGTCCATACTGCAAGCATCTTATTTTGACAGTAATCTGTCAATGATTGCTCCATCTATAATTTTCTAACCGGTTTTGCAACTACCCAATAATATATTCACTCAGATGATATTTTTCTAGCTCATGGAAGTATCAGAGGAGACAGTGTCAAAAGCCTGACTAAAATCAAGATCTATGACATGGTCTGTTTCTTCTCTATCCAGAAGGCTTTTTGCGCTGTCATAAAGGAAAATTAAACTGGTTTGACATATTTGTTCTTGACAAATCCATGCAGACTGTTACTCATCCCTTTATACTCCTCTGTGAGCTCACAGATAGACTATTTGATTATCCACTTCAGTGTTTTCTGAAAACTGAAGTTTTATAGGTTTGAAAGGGAAGCTCCTGACTCTCTGTCTTCTTATTTAACATTTCAAAGGTTGGCATTTAAACGTGTCTCCTGTCTTTCAGTTTTTCCCGTGCCTTGCACAGTGAGTCCCTACAACTAATGGTCGATTCTTCCAGAATTTCCCCAGCTTCTGCTGTAGGTACCACACAATGATGTTCATCAAGACACAGGCAAATAAGAACATTGACATTTTGGGGGGCATATCTGTATTTCTCTCAGTATTTTCTGTTTATTGGAGTTGTCCCTTGCATGAAAGATATTACAGTTAAGTGCACATTAATCCCCATCCCAGGTCCCTTTGGGTAGCCTTGCTCTGGGTGCTTCCCTGGACTGTCTGCTACAGGCTTCTTGCACTCCCCAGTACAAGGTGGGGGCTGCTGGAGAACTTCCAGTGCTTCTATGCCCTGCTGTGCCCCAGCCCATGGCAGAGTGGCATGGAGATGGCACAGGAATGGGGAAGAGCTGGTCCCTTCACTGGGAAGGCTGCAGTTACCTGGAGGCAGCAGCCTGGAGCCAGGCCCAGAGTTTTGCAGGACTGGGCTTTGAGGTGACCTTAAGATCAATCAAACTGATGAAGGGAGACAAGCCCTAACTCATCAGCCTGCAGAAGATGTCTCGTCAGCCTGTGGAGCTCTTAAATCATCCTTGTATTTCCAATCCATGGAATAGCCATGTGATCTGTCCTTCAGGATAAAGGCAGCTGCTGAGCTCAGAGAAGCTGAGGAGCAGCAGCAGCAGCACAGCTGATTTCTCACCAGTCCAAAAGATCCAGCAGCTGTACCTGTCCCCATTTTTCTTCCTAATCTTCACCTGCAAGTTCAAAAACATTCCCAAGAGACATGGTCTGCAGTCCAGAGCCTGCTGTCTTTATCCATGACCCACCTGAGAGAGCAAAACATGCTCTGCTGTCCACAAAACTGTGCTCTCAGGGCAGGCTATAAAGGACAATGTTTCCCAGAAGGGATAAAAGGACTTGCTGGCCCTTTGCTTGACTTCCCTTCCTGCCCAAGTAAGATATTTAGGAGCAGAATTTCCTGCTTTGGGGTTTCTACAGGGAAAGTTGTGATGTCTCCGAGCAGCTGCTCCTAAATTTGCTACACACAGAGCCACAGGATGTCGGGAGGTTTTTAACTGGATGGACTTCATCAATATAAAGAGTCCACTATAAAATCTGAACCTCCACTGCTGCCCTTGCTGCCTGTGCTGTTATTCTGGGATCTGCTTCACCTTTGTGCAGACCTGCCAAAGGTCATTCATTTGTCAGAGACAATCAAATTTCCCTTCTGCTTCCTGAAAGATTGATGAGGTTTAAACATCTTTTATTTGATCATCTAAGCAGCTTGTGTCTGTCTATAAATTCCCTGTAGCTTGCACTTGGCCTTTTATGTCTGTGCATGCAGGAAAAAAGAAGCATGCAGCATTTCTGGTGTAAAAATATTCCTTGGATTGTGTTGAAGTCCTTTGCCCATCGCGTTTTCCTTCTCAAACCATGACCATGTTAATCAGGATCACTCATAGGGTTGTCTCAAGCCCAGTCAGTATTCACAAAGCTCATTCCCTTCCTTTAAAAACTATTTCAGGAAGAAAAGTGCCTTAGCAAGCCATAATTCACATATGTGTCAGTAGAGGTTTAGCTAAAAGATGGAAGAAATTTTCATAATAAAAAAGAAGAAAATATTTAATTTTGCAGGGAAAAAATCTAAACAAAATCCCCAAACTTAATGGTGATGATGAGGGAAAGGGAGGATTTGCAGATGAACAAAGTATATTTAATTAGAAACTCCTGCTATTTTTGAGAGTCCCTTGAAAACTGATTACCTGCATTGACCTGTGTCTAAAGCTATTGACAAAGATAAGCAGGGACAGGCAGTAGTCACTTCAGATTCAGTCCCAGTAGCTTGAATTAGATGGACCAAACAAGCTGGAATTATCCATTAAATCAGCAAAATCTGCTTGTCCTTTGCTTTAATGCTTGATTAATGCTGACAAGCAAAGGACGTGGAGCCGGCCCTGGCGCAGCCCCGCAGCAGCTGGGAATGCGCCTGTCCAGGGGCAGAGCCCCCGTGCCAGCCCCGTCTGCTGGGAAACTGGGATGGGATTCCAGCCGAGGGTTTGTGTGGCAGCAGAGGCTGCCCTGGGAGCAGCGGTGCCTGAGGGCCTTGTGGGGCTCCCCTTCCTGCAGTTGGTGGGAAAAGCCTGGTGAACGCAAAACGCTGTTCCCCCAAACGCTTGGAATGTGCCCTTGTGATCGTGACTCAGGTTTCCTCTGCTTTTTCACTTAAAGCTTTCATGGGCTGGCCAGGCTTCCCCAAAAACTGCAGCTCCAAACCAGATTATGAAGAAGAGTTAATTAGAAGTGTCCAGACCTTCAGGTTTGGCTTGGCCATAAGAAATCAAAGCTAAATCCACAGTCTTGGAGGTTAAAGATCCTGCATGGAGTTAAATTGGAGTTAAATCCAGTTGGGTGCTGGTCACCAGGGGTGTCCCCAGGGCTCAGCTTTGGGGCAAGCCCTGCTTAATGTCTTTATTGACAATGTGGAGGAGGGGATTGAGGACACCCTTGGCCAGTTGGAGATGACAGTGGGTTCAGAGGGAGAATTGATTTGCTGGAAGGCAGGAAGATTGATTTGCTGGAGAGGGATCTGGACAGGCTGGATCATGGTTGAGCTCAGGTGGATGAAGTTCAACAAGGCCAAGGGCCAAGTCCTGCATTTGGGTCACAACAATTTCATGGAATGCTCCAGGGTTGGGGCAGAGCAGCTGGAAAAGGCCCTGGGGGTGCTGGTGGCATGAACCCAGGAGTGCCCAGGTGTGCAAGAGGCCAATGGCACCTGGATTGTGCCAGCCATAGTGTTGCAGCAGGACCAGAACAGTGACTGTCCCCTGCACGGGCACTGCTGGGGCCACACCTCAAATCCTGGGGCTGGAACATGCCCAGGGCAGGGAACGGAGCTGGGGAAGGGGCTGGAGCCCCAGGAGCAGCTGAGGGAGCTGGGAAAGAGGCTCAGCCTGGAGCAAAGGAGGCTCAGGGGGGCCCTTGTGGCTCTGCACAACTCCCTGGCAGGAGGGGCAGTGAGGGGGGGTCGGGCTCTGCTCCCAGGAACAGGGACAGGAGGAGAGGGAACGGCCTCAGGATGGCCAGGGGAGGCTCAGGGTGGAGATTGGGGAAAATTTCTTCATGAATAGGGTTGTCAAGCATTGGTAGAGGCTGTCCAGGGAAGGGATCCTGAAAGGATTTAAAAGCTGTGTGGATGTATTGCTTAGAGACATAGTTTGGTGCTGGACTTGGCAGGAAGGGAGGGGTACTCAAGGCAAGGGAAGACAAGGCAGCCTTTCAGCCCCCTCCCTTGCCTTCCCTACCCATCCTGTGACTTGCCTTGCCTTGCTTCCCCCTCCCTTGGCTTGAATTCCCTACCCCTCCCCTGCCTTGCCTTCCTGAGTTAATGATTGGACTCGATGACCTAAAGGGCCTCTGCCAACCAAAACATCTTTGCAACTCCTGGTATCCTCCGTTAATACACACACACACACCTCTTCTCCCAGAACCAGCAGCAGAGCTCAAGCATGAAATAAAAAAATTGTTTTCGATAGGGAGTTTGAGTTAAACAAAAATTGTGCACAAGAGGCAGCAGAACAGAAACCTTTCAGAAACAGCCTTTTAACACTGACTTTAAATGCTTTGAAGTGAAAGGTTCCGGTTTCCCTGCATGTTTGCAGGTTGGCTTTGCATTTTTCAAAGCCTCTTTTCCTCTGCGTTGTCCTTTGCTTTGCATTATCTTGTTTTGCCCTGGGCCGTGAATGATTCCCATCACAGAACTGGGGTTTGCCTGCATGGCCACCCCATCTCTCTGCTGTTCCCTTTGATCAGTGTTTACCCCCCTCTCCTGGGACAGAGTGGGCACGTGGAAGGGGGTGGAACCTGTTCTGGGAAGGAAGCAGGATGGCATTCCCAGGGCAGGATGTGTGATCCTGCTGTGCCGTGTCTTGGGTGCCAGACCTGAACAATGAGGATTATGGTGCCACTATGGTTCCAAATCTCTCTTGGATGTACCAGTGTGGCTGTTGGATGATGAAATGGTTGCTGTTGTTATGAAAAGAATCCTCATTCCTGTCCATGTCCATGTTAATGAGCAGCTGACAGGAGCCAGCTGCAGATAGGTGACAGGACAAAGGGACATGGATAAGGGGACATGGCCTCAAGCTGCCCCAGGGAAAAGTCCAGATTGGACATGAGGAAAAATTCCTTCACAGAAAGAGTTGCTAGACATTGGAAGAGGCTGCCCAGGGAGGTTTGGAGTCTCCATCCCTGGAGGTGTGCAGGGAATGCCTGGATGTGACACTCAGTGCTCTGAGCTGGTGACACAGTGGGGATGGGTCACAGGCTGGCCTCGCTGCCCTTGGAGGTCTCAGTGATTCTGGGATTCTGTGATCAGGTGTTGTGCTCCATCCTCACACACCAAAACATTCCAGAAGCCCATTCCTGAAAGAGAGGAGTCACACCTTGATCCCTGCAGGAACCACTCTAAGCTGACAGCACGCACTCATGGATTGATCTAATTATTTTTACAACTAATTTTTAAGGCAATTGTTACACTTCCTGGTTCTGTGGGCAAAGCACAATCACAGAATCCCAGGATCACTGAGGTTGGAAAAGCCCTCCAAAGTCACTGAGTCCAACCTGTGCCCGATACCCGCCGTGTCCCCAGCCCAGAGCACTGAGTGCCACATCCAGGCCTTCCTTGGACACCTCCATGGGATGGGGACTCCTCATCCGGGTCTATGGAAGGTGAGAGAAAAAAGAAACAGAGAAACATTTCCACACATATTAAGGACAAGAGTGGTTGGGTGCTTTTAGAATGGATTTACAAAGGGTAAATCATGCCTGACCAGCCTGAAGGTCTGCTGTGATGAGGTGACTGAGAAGAGGGAGTGGGTGAGTCTAGCAGCAGTCACCTTTGCATCTTCACCTGTTTTATGTGAGTACCAAAGAGCTGCATTTACATCACTGTAGGTATGGTCAATGTAGGGTCAGCATAATTTTTTGTAACCCCAACCAAGGACAGTAGGAAAACTCTTTGATGGCTGCCATTGAAATGCAATTGCCTCAGATCCAAGAGATGCCTTATCCCTTGGATTTATCCTTCAGAGAGCTAGTTCACTTGGATTATACCAGACTAGTTAGAGGGTAGAAGAAAACGGAGAAGGTGTAAACCAAGAAACCAGGTACTAGTGCTGGATTTTAGAAACACTGTATATCTCATTTATAAGATGCTCTATGAACCAGGAAATCTTTCAGAAGCATGAGAAGCTTGGGTGATTCAAAACAGCAAGCACACCCTTTTTTCTTCCTGAGGCTTAATTGGGGACCAGTCAGCAATGAAGGAATCCACTGAGAAAGGAAAGAGAAAGTGTACGTTATTGGAAAGGCCACCTGGAAAAATTGGGCAGCCCCTTCCAGTGCCTGACCACCCTTGCAGTGAAGGAAACTCTCCTGAATTGTCATGTCCATAATCCCTGGCCCACTCCTCCTCTGGTGGAAAGAGCTGCCCTGTCAGGGCTGGTGGACTTTGCTTCTCCTAGGCCCCAGCCCAGGCTGGAGAAACCTGAAATAGCTGTGGCAGCTCCAGCCCTCCTGCTTCCAAGGAAAAAGGAAAAGCATCCCCCTGGGCACCTGCACTCAGGATCCCTCCAGGATACCCCCCACCACCTCCCTGCAGTCTGGGGGAGGCCTGAGCAGAGCCTGGGGAAGGAGGAGAGGTCAGCAAAGGAAGGCAGGAGGCTTTGAGGAGGGATCACAGAATCCTTAATGTTGGAAAAGACCCCCAAGATCATCAAGACCAGTCTTCCTCACACTTTCCTCAGCCCACAAAACAGGCAGCAGGAGGTGGTGCATCCCTCCTCCCAGACTGAGGCCAGCAGCATTCCCAGGATATTGGAGAACTTAAAATATTTCCAAACATCAGAAACAAACTTCTCCTTGGATAGCTTGGCTTAGGATGATGGGAAAAGTTTCACAGCAAATAATTTTTGAAATGTTTTGCTACAGGAATACAAAAAAATTATTGGTTAAACTTACTGGGCCAAGAAAGTTTAGTTGCTGGGCTGCTCTGGACAGAAGTTGTCTTCCAGTTCAAAAGAAAAACATGTCTTCTATGATGATTTGAAATTGAAAATACAAAAACCAGAATTGTTGAAAAGGATATGTTTCTCCTCTTAAAAAAAAAAATAAATCAAAATAAACATTGAATAAAAAACCAGAAACATTTTCAAGCAGGAACAAGTTCCATTTAGAAAGTGCCAGAACTGAATGCTGTGAATAATTTAAATGAAGGATTCGACCCTGAGATTAAAAAATATCTCACTGTTGCCAGATAGACACTCTGCCCTAAAAGCAGCAGGAAGAATGCAGGTGTTTGTAGTGAAGTACTTGAGTCCAGGGATTTCAATAGCAACATTGGAGTCTGAGCTGGGATTTAAAACAAATCCAAACCCAGGCCCCCACCTCAGAGGCAGCGGAATGAGCACAGAGCAGACAGGGAGGCTGGGACAGAGGCAGGAGCAGCTCCCTGAGCACAACTGAAATAATTAGAATTTATTTTTGAGGCAGTTTGGTACCAGGCTCTAATTCCTGGGTTTTTTCAAATGAATTGAGAAAATAACAGGAAGCAGGGTTTCAGTGCAAAACCAACACGTGGTTTTTGGTTTTCTTTGGAGTTTTCACAATTTCCAATCTTGCCAGGGCCTTGTAGCTGGGCTTGGCTTGAGGAAGGCAGCCTGGCAGGTCTGGAGGATTGTAAGAGCAGCAGGAGAACGAGCCTGGAGGAGCTTGCAGAGTCATGGAACATTTCATGGATAACAGTACTGGGGAACACGTGGATCACAGAGCAAAGCAGAAAGGAAGCCATAATTAAATATTCCTGAGTACAACCCCCAAATTACAGTGGACTAAGAAGTAAGCAAATGACACCCGGGAAGAGAGCAGCTGATTCTGAGCTGATTATCATAATGTAAATGCCAACAGCAATTTACTCAAATCGCAGAGGTTTATTTGCGGCGTGGAAAGTGGGTTTAGTCCTAATCAAAATAAAATCAATGTATATTTCAAAACAGATTAGTGCTGGGAAACAAAGCAGCCATGATTGTTATTCATTATCTTCATCAGCACCGAGAGGGAATCATTTCTGTTACTGCTTAATTACAGAGATGTTACCAATTAATTAAGTCAACGTGGTGATAGCCAGTGATTTGGGGAATGGAGAGGAGGTTGTCCTCCCTTGCTGTGTCTTTGTTGCCTCAGCCCAGCTCAGACCATGCCTGGTGACACTCCTGGGTGGTGGCAGCTCAGGGAAGCAGAGGCAGGGACAGGCTGCTCCATCCTGCCTCCCACTCCCCATTTCACAGCTGCTCAGGCGCTGGCTTTTGGAGAGCCCCCAATGGCCCTGGCTGTCAGCGTTCAGCCTCCCCTGGCTCAGCCAGCAGGGCTTGCACCTGGGCCTTCCCAGGAATTCATTACACATTTGGGACTAAAAATCTCCTTGCTGTGAGCGGAAAGAGCTGGGAAGAGCTGGGTTGGGATCCAAGGGGCAGGAGGCAGAGCAGGCCATGCCCAGGACGCCTGCGGCCACCACGGGTGCGGGGCTGCTCTGGGCTCGCTCACCCCGCTCCCCAACGGCCCAGAGAGTGAAATGGGAGCAGTGAAGCCTCCAAGAACCGTTCCTTTCATCCAGGTTTGTCACTTTGTTAGCTCCAAGAACACACACAGCCACAGATGGATTATATGCAGGTGCTTTATTGAGGCGTGCGGGAACTGGGGGTGGAGCAACCCAAATCCAGCTCCGTCCTCTTTGTCCAAAGTGCACATTTTTATACCATTTCAGCTGTAACTAAAACAGACACTCGCCTAAGCAATAATCACTATAACAACCTTATCGATATTGCTTCATTAGAGCTCAGCCCAAGCTGGTATGGACATGTACGAACCTTATCTACAGGTACCTTAGAAACTCTGAACACGGATTCCCGTTGCTACAGATATTCAAATACCAAGCATTCTTTTGACTATGTTCTACATGATTTTCAGAAACTTTTAACCCTGTATTAACAAACTTCTCCTTGGCACATGAGGTGTGAGCTCAGAGAGGATCCTCAGGAGGCGATCCAGGCCTGTGTCTCCGGATTGGAGTGGCCAGAACATCTCAACCCCACACCATCACCAGCTGTCCTGAGACTGCAGGAAGAACTCATGGGCTTGGAGAAAAAGAGGTTTGAACAGGAGTTGAGTCATTCAGTGCCAGTGTCGGTGTGATCCTGAATCCCACTTCCCAAGGCTGTCCCCCCTGTCCCTGCCACCCCAGGTGCCCAAGGTGAGGAGCCCAAACCTCTGCCCTGCACGAGCTGAGCTCCCAGCACAACCCCAGCTGCAGAGAGCACACAGCCCGTTCATTTGAACCCTGCTTGTCCTTCCAGAGGCATCAATCCCGCTCCCAGGACTTTGGGAAGTCCTTTTTAAAGGCAGCCTTACCTAAATAGCCTCTTCACTCCCGACTGCAAAATTGGTGGCCCGACACCGGGAGCTCTGGGTTCAGGGGGTCCTCAGTGCTGGGTTTATTGCCAGAGACTCTAAGTAATTGTTTTTAACAGGATTTTCCTTGCACTCTGTTGCAGGAAAAGTGGTCCATTTATATTCATTGTACCTTATAAATGTTCCCACCACAACAATTGCTCTTGATTATAGTGGACTTTGTTTTCCTTTGAATTTAATAGCAAGAGAAAAATGACACATGACAGAAATCTAAATAACATTCTGCTCCCCTCCTCTCTGGTTTCTTTCTGAAGTGTGAGCCACAGTTTATATTGAAGAATGATATTGTTCCCAAATATCTTAGCTTATTTTTTTATTTTTATTTTTGGAATGGGGAGAAAAGTGCATTAATGAGCTGGATTTTCCATAGTGCTGAGCAACTGAGTTTTTCCTTGGGTTTTCATATCACTGACAGCACAAAACATCAGTTTTTTGCAGGAAAAGTTTAACTTTCAGGGACAGGATGCTGATTGCCAAATATACATTAGAGATCTTATTTGATAAACTGGATTCAGGATGTAATAATGTTTTTCAGTATATTTTACTCAACTCATTTCTTGAAGGAAGTTCTTTAGGAGGATGGGTCTTGTAGGATTTATGTAGGTGTAACAGAGTCTGTTTTTTATTGTAATTCAATTAATTAATTTAATTAAAGAGAAGGCTGGAGATGAAAGCATTTGGAATGAGCCCTCCTGGTCTCTCCTTAAGTAACACTTTTGCCATTAACATTGCTGAGAGCAAACCCAAGCTCCTCTGAGCACTAAAAAGTCACTTTTTCATCCAGCTAATGGATTTTATCCTTACAAACACCATGCAAATGTGTTTTCTGGATATGTGGTGGATGGAAACCTTCAGCTCCTTTTACATCTCCCTCGCTAGCCAGGGCTGCAGGAACCTGTAGAGCGGAGGAATCTCCTTCCATCCATGTTCTGGCAGGATTTCTACACCTCCCTAGAGGTGTCTGATTGAACTTCCTGTTGCCACAGATAATATTTAGTGTGCTACAAGTGGAATACATTCATATTTTCCTGCAACGTGCCACTCACCCCAGGGTTTTGGCTGCTTTCATCCGCATGCTTTTAGTCTGCACTGTGTTTAATCTGTGTGGGGAAATAATAGTTTCTTTTACGGAGTGAGGAACACTGAGCCCCGGCAGCTCGGAGTGTTGAGGATGTGAGGGACATTTTTTAGGCTCTTTCTGTCATTGCTTGCCCATTAAGGAGCCTTTGTTACAGCAGTGTGTTCCCACAGGGCACGGATCAACGGGGATGAATGTGGATCCCAGCTCCAGCCTCCCAGTGCTCCTCCGAGCCTCCCGAGGAAGAGCCAACAGTGCTCTTGTGGTCTCAACCCCCAGGACCCCAAACCACACTGGGAACCCTGGCAAATTTGCTCTGCTGCCTCTCTGGGAGCCCTCTGCTCCCCTCCAGGTGCTTTGCTAATTGCTGCTGCCAGTTAGGGCTCCAGCTGCAGCCCGGCCCCAGCAGGGCTGTGCTCAGGAAAGAGCCCTGCTGTGTACCAATGTTCCCCATGGGATGTGCCACCCGTGGCTTTGGTCACCCCGAGACCAGTTGTGGCCATGCTCTGGCACTCCCACAGCTGAAATCTCTCACCTCCCTGCTTCAGGACTTGTATGATCTTTCAGTTTCCTCTTTTACGGCTGTTCAGGAGCTGACAAAACATATCTGAGTCCCGTTAACTGTCAGGCAGTGCTGATTTCCCAAAAGCCACGGGCAGAGGGTGCAGAGAAGCTCAGTGAGCAGCCAGCTGGAGGGGAGGTGGCAGAGCCACCTACCTGCCTGGGCCACTCGACTGAGCTCCTGCTGGTGTATTTCTCCCCCAGCTGCCTGTACTGCCTTTGGACAGGGGCTTCTTGCTGCTCCTCCTCCTCCTCCCTCTCCTGCCTGTGCCACCTCCTTTTCCTGCCAGTGCTCTGGTCTGGAGGATGAGCAGCAGCACACTGGCAGTCCCTGCTCCAGCATTCCAGCTGCCTTGGGAGATGACACAGCTGCCTCTCCCAGTGCTCACCAGCTTTCCTGACTGGTCTCTCTCTTCACATCATCAAAGAGCAGGCAGCGCTCCCTAGGCTCGATGTTTTCATGGGAAAAAGGTGGAAATCAGACAGGGATAGATGGGAGACAGATCTCAGGCAAATTAAACCACAATCAGGACATGAGCAGAGAAGCTTGGTGGCCACAGTGACACATTTTTTCATAAAGCACTGCCCAGATCTCTCGGGTCACCCCCAGGTGTCTGTGGTGCCTCTTCCCCCCATGGGCAGTGCGTGGTGCACTCCCAGCTGCCACCTTCCAGCTTGGGGACGTTGGCCAGCATTCTGTGTCCTGCCCACGGCTGTACAGTTTGGGCTGCCTTGGAGGCCATGGCCAGAATGCAGTCCTTTCTCCCAAAATCAGTGTGCTTAAGGAAAGAGCTGATGAAGGACGAAGGGAAAAGGGCTGCTGAGAGTCTCCTCTGGGTGTCTTTTTCCAGGCTGGCAGAGCAGGATGAGAATTGGGTCTTGGATTGCTCCTACCCTTGTCCAGGGCAGCAAGGCAAGCCCAGGGGCTGACCAGAGATGGTGCCACAGCTGTAATGAATAGGGCTGGATGGTTGTTAAAGGGGCTGAACAGTTCACAGAGTCCTTAGGGCTGAAAGGGACCTCTGGGGATCATTCAGGCCACCCCCTCTGCCCAGGCAGGGTCACCCGGAGCAGGTGGCACAGGTGGGTTTGGGATGTCTCCAGAGGGGAAGACTCCACACCCTCACTGGGCACCTCTTCCAGTGCTCTGCCACTCTCGTGTAAAGAAATTCTCCCTCTTGTTGAGGTGGAACTTCTTGTGGTTTAGTTTATGGCCATCACAAATCACAAAAAAAAAATGTTTGTTCCACAAAAACCTTCGGTTTGTGGGGAACACGCTTTACCTGCCTGGGAGCCACAGTGGCTGGAGGCAGACAGAGACATCCCATCAATGAAATTCCTCTCTCCCCAGCACCTGGAGCACCCCGGGAGAAGTATCCAGGCTTCTGGCCCTGCACGATGCAGTGAATGCAGGAGGCTGCACTTCAGGGAAAGCTGTGGGAACAGGAGCCAGGCTCTGAAACACAAAATGCCCTGTGGGCCAGACCTCCCCTCTTCACAGACTCCTGACCAGCAGGTCCATGTGCCATGTCCCCTGCCTGGCAGCCCTGGAGGTTGTTCTCTCCCAGCTCATGAATCCCATTTTGGACTTGTGAGCACTCAGAAGCTTTTGTGGGACTTGAAGCACATCTTGTAGCAAGTGCTTGGCTCTTGCTGGGGATGCCCTGTCTGAGAGCTGCTGAGTGCTCTCAGGGAAGCAGGAGCAGAGATCATTTCAGAGGAGGACTGTTGTCTAAGCCAAGGGTTTCCAGGCTGGGAAATGAGGGAACCAGGCCTGGCCCTGCCATCTCTGCTCAGCCAGGACCTCAGAGGCTCATTTCTCACCATCTAGAGCCCTTGTACCATTCCAAGACATTCCTTATCCCACCAGTTCCTTTCCAATACCACCCAAGAGCTGAGCCAGACCACACCTGGGACATCATCCTGTGTGACAGAGGATGCAGGGAGCCACAGTCTGCCTGCATCATTTTGGGATGAGGATGACCTGACTCCTTGATAGAGGTGTTGAGCTGAGTCTGCACCTGGCCCTGGCCCTGCTCAGTCCCACAGGGCACTCCCAGCTCAGGCACACCCTGAGGAAGGACTGGAGAAGACAAATGTGTGAGTGTTTCTCAGCATTTAAACATGAAGACAGCAGTGCTGAGCAGGCAGGAGTTCTGTTTGATCTATTTAATTGCATTTTCCCCTTGCTTATGCATCAGACTTTTTTGTATTTCAGCTTTCTCCTGCCTGTGCTGACCAGCCACAGAGATTTTGCCACCCCCCAGCAGAGCTGGGCCACTCACTCCCAGCACCCAGAGCTGGCAGCTGAGGCAAAACCAGATCAGGGAATCACAGAACCACAGAATGGGCTGGGTTGGGAGGGGCCCTAAAGACCACCAGCAGGAAAAGACCTGTAAGGCCACGGAGTCCAAGCATTACCCCAGCGCTGCTGTGCCCACCACCGGGGGCGTCTCTGTGCTCTAAGGAGGCTCCTCGTGCTCCTCCTCCTGCCTGGGCATCAGGGCAGCTCTGGCAAGGATGTGCTCTGAACCTCCTAACAAAGAGCACCCTCCAAAAGCTTTCCCTGAAAAAAAAAACCAAGCCCAAACACATTAACTCCTTACTGCCCATGCTTGGGAGAACAGCAGCTGCAGTTTAGAGTCATGGCTTGAAGTTCTTCCAAATTAAAATAATTTATGAAAAATTCTCAGCAAAGGTGACACCGTGTGTTTCAGTGCATCCCCAGCCCAGGGGTGACAGCTGGAAGGCCCCCAGGAGGAGTTTCCTGTGCATCCCCAGGGTTAACCTTGTCTGGCCATGGCTGGAAGGCAAAAAGCTGTGTATACCTGTCCAGAAAGCTCTTTTCTTCTGCCCTGAAGCTGTGACAGCAGCTAGACACCGGTGTTTAAAACCCTCACCACACAGAAGGTGGTGAGAGAGAGGTTTTTAGGGGCACAGCTGCTTCAGGTGGGGACAAGGCCCATCTGGGCATGGCATGTTCTGAGCTCTGCAATTGTCTCCTGCTGCTCCATTGAGCTGAGAGTGCTGCTTATTGATTTTCTACAGCCAGCTCAATGCCTGAGACATTTCTGTGGCTCAGAGGGTGGAAAGCCGAGCAGGGAGAGCCTGCAGGGCCAGGCTGACTGGCAGAGGCCCTGCCCTGTGGCACGGCAGTGACAGATATTTAACAGCTCCACGGCCCACCTTGGAGCAGAACCCAAGGAGTCACCAGGAGCCGAGCGCTGGCAGCTGCAAACACCCACCTGGAACCTGCCTGAAGCTTTGCTCTCTCTGTCACACCTCCCACCACAGCAAAATGTCCCCTTGCACCTGGCAGGGGTCACCTGAGCTTCCCTTCCCGCTGTAGCGCCCGCACGTCACATCTGGGGTTTAGCTTTTCTTCCCACCATCTCATTTCCTTTCAGCATAACTTGTTTTATTCCTGCTGCCTGCCTCCCTGGGCTGGCCTCCCAGAGGTGATGGAAATCCTCCCTTGGTGGAGCATCTCCCAGCAGGAGGCTCTCATGAAGAGGTGCAGTTTGGTATCTTCAAACGGATGCTGAGTTTCAGGCGGTGCTGGTGACCTCCTTCCCTGCCTTCTCCTGCAGCTCTTTGCTCTGTCTGGCTGCCAAAGGCACAAGTCAGACTTGCAAGAGGTCAGGGCTATTGCCCAGGTAATTATATTTACTTTGGAGTCCGGCTCTGTTAGGACTGAGTGTAAACCCAGGCTTCAGTAGGGTGGTCAGTGACTGTCCCTGCATGAATTTATCTCTAGTGTGAAGTGACACCTTGTGCTGGTACCTGCTGTGGATTTCAGCCTTTTAAATCATTCTGGAAACAGGACACATTTGGCAGCTAAATCCTAATGGGATCGTTCCTTCTCCCACCATTTCACCATCTCCTCATGCAGGTTTATAATTACAGATGGGATTTTGACAAGTCAGATTCCCTGTAATGGCAAATTTAAGCTCCGTGATGTGAATCAGAGGAAGGCACGATGATTTTGCAATGCATATTTATTGAGGATAGTGGTGGCTGGAGTCACTTTCTCTCACCAGAGCTGCATTCTGGAATTTATCTGCTACGAGGCCTGATTTTCAGTGAAAAAAGGATTTTACCTCCTCACACACACACGAAGCAGCACAATCCCTGTTGCTGCTGATACAGAAATACTGATTTTATGAGAATGCAGAAGACACCTGCCAGTGTTCAGGAGCTGCAGGGCCTCCAAGACCTGGAGAGGGACTTGGGATAAGTCCAGGAGTGCCAGGACAAGGGGGAATGGCTTCCCATCACCAGAGGGCAGAGCTGGATGGGATATTGGGAGGGAATTGTTCCCTGGGAGGGTGGGCACGCCCTGGCACAGGGTGCCCAGAGCAGCTGGGGCTGCCCCTGGATCCCTGGCAGTGTCCCAGGCCAGGCTGGACATCGGGGCTTGGAGTTCCCTGGGACAGTGGAAGGTGTCCCTGCCCTGGCAGGGGTGGCACTGGACAGCATTTAAGGTCCCTGTGAACCACCCCCTGGGACTTGCCAGCCTCTCCACCCTCACAGCCACATCCCCACAGCTGTTTTAGCAGCTCTGCAGACTCGCACATCTGGAAATCCCAAGGTCCCTGCCCACAGGATCCTTCCCTGGCTCCACCAAACCCAGCATGGACTTTTTACCCTGTACAGAGATGTCTGGTGTGTGTAACAACATTTGGACACCTTTTCAACACTCCTTTTGGCCAAATGTCTGCCTTGGTGCCTGAATTGCACCAAATCCTTCTGCTCCTCAAACGAGGGCAGCTCTCTGAAGAGACTCAAGCAATACCCCAGTCCAGACCAATGTCATGAGGAAAACCCAAAAATTTCTGGCTGAATTCAGGAGAAAAAATCAAAGTGCATCTTTTGGCTTGTCCCTGCACCCTGACAATTCCTGCCCTGGATCAATCAAGGGCAAGAATGCCCTAGGAGCCCCATTCCTTATGAAAATAGTGATAATTTCCCTTCCCTAATATTGTCTGGATTGTAAGCCCTGCACTCCCATTATGGCAAAGAGTTCAAATTTATACATTTTCCTGCATTCTGTTTTCTTCTAAAGGCATTTTTTATCAGCATTTTCTTCAGCTGAATGAAAATGGGAATGACCTGCTCGGCTCAGGCAGGCTCAGCCCTGTTCCAGCAGCGGGGCTGGGCCACAGTGCCCCAATTCCACGTTCCCATCCAGGGAAGCTCTCCTTGCTGGTTGCAAGGAGGATTTTCAGGATTTTTTAGGGGATTTTCAGTGGCAAATTAATATTTCAGCAAAGCTTTCCTGACTCTTGCTCTGGGAGAGAAATCCAACTCTTTCAAACCCAGACCAGCCCGGGGTGCTGGGTATGTCCTGGGACACAGCTCTAGGGAAAGGGAGGATCACTCTTCCTTGTCACCATTTGTCCTAAAAGGAGTTTTGCTGACACAAAAATGGGAAAAATTAACCAGGGAGACTTTAGGAACCACAGAACTCCCAGCATCGTGCCTGAACTGTGCATTTACCTTGCTCCTGGCTATGCTCACAGGCTCCATCTCATCCACAGGAATAATTTACGAGAAATTAATACATAGATACATAAATTCTACATCCTCTGCAGCATTTTTACAGGGATAAGGACATGACAACAGCAATTAAGCACCAGACTGACTAGAAATGGTCTCCCTCTGATCACAGGGAGGATTTTGCAGACAGGCAGCTTTAATACCTGCCAGGGACTGGGGCTTAGCACCCCTAGGACTGCACACTGCAGCATGAACTGCTTCCAGAATTGCAGCTCTACACCTCTGAGCACTGTGTGCAAACAGCTGCTGTATCCTCCTTGGAGACCCAAATGAAGCTTTCCAATTGCTTTGGAAATGTTGGATCTAGAAAAGGTCCCAGCATTCCCAGCTCCTGCAGCTGGCAAAGGTGCTGAAGGAGGTGTGAGGATTTTCACTAAAACTGGATGGGATCCTCACTAAAAACTGTAAGGATTTCAGAAATCAAGGCTTAAAAATTCCAAGTGTCCAGGGCCAGGTTGGACAGGGCTTGAAGCAGCCTGGGATGGTGGAAGGTATCCCAGCTCATGGCAGGTGGGTTGGAATGAGGGTGAGCTTTAAAGTCCTTCACAACCCAAATTTCACAACACAAACAAAAGCTGTGGTCCTCTTAATCTGTGAACTTGTATGAACTCGGAAATAAGTTAGAAAACTTGTTCTTTCACTCTCTACTTTGGTTGTGGTGAGCCTGTCCCAAGCTTTTCCCAGCAACAGGAAAAATCAAGTTTATCATCACAGAGAGAAGGAAGGAGGAAAAGTGTGAGGAAAAGTGCAAAGAAATTTGCAGAACTCACAGTAAAATCAAGGAAGATTTTGGTTAAAATATTTGATTTGATAGATGAGCAAAGAAAGAGTAGTGGCTTCTTTCATACATATGTACCTCAGTTTTAACCATTAACTGTTCAATTTTACTTACAGACTACACGGTTGATATTTTCAGGGAAACTAGGAACAAATCCAAGTCAGCACATTCTGTGGTTCTGGGAAATACAGTCTCACCTGCTTAATACTCTGAAAATCAGGCCATTTAAGGTATCTTCAGTTAACAGCTGAGAATGGGACTGCCCAACCCATCAGGGTAAAAATCCTTGTCTGGGATTTCAGTGAGAAGGGAGGGTTTGGTGCTGCCTGGCTCTCTTCTGCCCAGCTCTGAAGTCAGCTTTTCCTGCCTGCTTTGCTTCCCTGTCCCTGCTGCCAGCAGCGCTCCCTGCCCGTGGGTGCTCTGAGGATTCCTGAGGGAGGCAGATCACTCCTGTCCTCCTCTGGAGCCTGTCCTTCATATCCCCACATCCCCACAAGCTTCACCTGCTCCGCGGTTTGGTTCGGGTTCCTCCTGGCCTGGAAGCCTGCCAGAGGATTTTGTGTTGGTTTATGGGATTTGTTAAATCCATTGCAGGGGGAAAAGATGTAAATATTGTTGTGGCCTTACAAAGGAGTCAGGTGTTGTGGGGACACCTCACAGTTAAAACAAGCAGCTTCTCAGTCCGGGTTCCAAGGTTTACAGGCAGGTTTTACAAGTCCAGTGTGAGATGCAGAATGAGAGCTCTGGCACACAGCTTTCTGCTCTAAACTCCAAACTAATCACAGCCGACAAGGTGATTGACTAAATAATCCTCTCTTGTTTTCTTTTTCTCCTACAAATGATCTGCATCTCTGCATTTTCGCTCTGCCCGTCAGAGCTGCTGCAGCAAACAGCCAGAGCTGTGTCTGTCCCAGCCCTGCTGTCAGTGCCAGGCACAGCCTGAGGTGACCCCCCAGTCCCCCAGAGTGGCTCTGCACTGGCAGGGACCCAGCTGTGCTGCCTTCTTAATTTGCAGCTTTCCAAAGCAATCGCATTAACGCCCGTCCCCAGCGTCCCACTTTTCCAGCCTGCTTCTCATTTCCACGGAATCACAGGATCCCGGAATGGGCTGGGTTTGAAGGGACCTTAAAGATCATCCCAACATCCCCCTGCCATTGGCAGAGACACCTTCCACTGTCCCAGGTTGCTCCAAGCCCCATCCAAGCTGGCCTTGGACACTGCCAGGGATCCAGGGGCAGCCCCAGCTTCCCTGGGCAACCTGCACCAGGGCCTGCCCACCCTCGCAGGGAAGGATTTCTTCCTGATACCCTGTCTAAACCTGTTCTCTCTCAGTCTGAAGTCATTTCCCCTTGTCCTGGCACCCCAGACCCTTGGAAATTGTCTCTCTTCATCTTTCTGGCAGGCTCCCTTCAGGTACTGGAAGGCCACATTTAGGTCACTCCAAAGCTTTTCTTCTCCAGGCTGAACAATCCCAGCTCTCCCAGCCTTTCCTCCCAGCAGAGCTGCTCTGATCCCCCTGGAGCCTCCTCTGGGCTGGCTCCAGCAGCTCCAGCTCCTCCCTGTGCTGGGTCAGGGCTGGGGCAGCTCTGCCGGTGGGGGGTCACAGAGTTCCCCCTGCCCTGCTGCCCACCAGGGCAAGAGCCATCCATCAATCCAAAGCCCAAGATTACTTTTTTGGAGGGTACAGACAACTTAGGGGTTAAATATAATTCTGGCCCTGCAGACCTTATTCCCAACTGGAGATTTTAGGACTTCTCCCCTTTACATCCCCCTGGAGACATCTGACACTGCCAGAGCAGCAGCTCAGAACTCTGGCAAAGCTCTCTCCAAAATGGGTCATTCCCTCAAAGAGTGAACATGGAGCTGTTTGCTGCTCTTACAGGACAAGGGCATTTATGTTTTCAGACAGCTGGGAAGAAGATATGAAGGGTACCAGAGCTTAGGTGTCAAAGTTCCTTCACAGGTCTGCAGGCTGTAGTGCAGAATGTTGTGGGGAAGGAGAAAAAAATCCTCTGAGATTGGCACTGGAGAGAGAGATGTGAGAAAGAAAGGCACACACACCGAGAAGGGAGCTCAGAGAGGGGGGAAAGGCTCCAGAAGAACAAAAAGTACATTTGGGAAAGGCACCTCCGTGATAAACACATTAAAATCAAGGATTTCTGCTGGGCTGTGTCCATCTGGGAATGGCCCCTTGGAGCAAGGACCCCAAGCCTTCATGCTGGGGGGAACCTGCCACGGCTGCTGCCCCTCAGAGGGTGCAGGACACCCCTGTGCTGGCCCTGGCAGAGGGGACACTGCTCTCCAGGCTGGCAGCAGTGGCATTTCCATGGTGCAATCCATGGAAATTGCTTTTCAAGGATTGCATCAGAGCAATTCGCTGAGAACCAGGGAGCTGGGTGATGTGGGAGAAGCTGAATGGGAGGATCCTGAAATGGCTGAATGTGGGACAGACAAAGTGGCAGCCCCAAGGTCACGTCCAGAGGGAGGAGGGGCCATGAGTTCAGCAGCAGCTCGGGTTTGGTGGGGTCATGTCCATAAGAGTGCCTTGGAGGCAGCACAGCCCTTCCCAGGCAGCTGCCCAGCCCTGAGCAGCACCAGCCAGGACGATATCTACTGATAATCCCCCCTGAAAAGTACTAAACCGGGGTAAAACGGGGCTGTGAGGGGCAAAGTCCAGTTTCTAGCAGACCCAAGACCCACTTGCTCCTCCTTTTCCACCAATGCACAGACCTGGCCATGGACAGGAGCTCTGGGAGGTCCCCGAAGGTTTCCTGCCCCGCATTTCATCCAGTTCAGACACAGCCCCGAAGAGGAAAAGCCTGGCAGAGGCACCAGACCCTTCCTGCCAGGTCTCCCCTCCTCTGCATTCAGATCCAGGTTCAGGGGCTGACAAAAGTGCTGAAGTCACTGCCAAACCAGACTTTCTGCAGCCTAATGGCAGCTGGTCCCTGCCCAGACTACAGGTAAAACCGAGCTCATTCTGTGGCAAGAGAGACAAGAGCTAAAAATAAAGAGGATGATGGGCAGATGCACGACTGTCACAATAGAAACAGATCCCTTGCAGCCCCTCCCTGCACTCAGAGCAGAGCTGTGCCTGCTAATGGCAATTTGGCTCTCCCCTGTTCCCATTTAGGAACTTTATTTTAAATCAAGCCGAGGAAAAACTGGAATTTCTGCACAAGTGTTGACATTTTCCAGGGAATACAGAGTTTGGAAAGCTTCCAGTTTCAGTTGCTGGTAGAGATAACTCTGTGGGGCTGCTCGTACCAGGCTGGGAAGCTCCACCCCCGGTGGGAAGAAGTTCAGAGTTTGTTGTCATTGAGCCTGGGGCCAGATAAAATATTTGATTGCAAAATCAAGTGTTTCTAACGCCTTTTTTTTTTTTTTTTTTTTTTTTTT
>WAAG01029152.1:478-15975 GCA_013390105.1 Tichodroma muraria
CAAACAGTGAGGATTTCACAGTGTTGTTTGGATAAGCTCTGTTTGGCAAGGCAGTTATCATACTTATGTGTCCTAACACTTTGAAACATGGCTTTGGTCTCTTATCTACTTAAAGTAAACTCCGGTTTAAAAATTGCTTTTCGTGCAATAGTATTAAGTATACAAATTCTCAGCTAAAGGGAATAGTTGGTATTCTCAGGATTACCCCCAAAAGTTCTTCAAGCTCTCTCCTATGTTATGACACATCTGTTTTTTCAGTCGTGGGAATAAACTGAAATGTTTGGGTAGCAGTTTATTTTTCAGAATGATTTGTGAACCTGAACTATAAAAAAAACCCAACCCTAAAAATCACTGATTACTTTTCTTTCTGACCTGCAGGTAAAAATGCTGAAGACATACATAGATATATTAAGAGGCTTTTAACAGATATTTTAAAGCATTATTTTGCAGGTTTTCTCTTACCAACAAGTCAGTTTCTCCAAACTGAATGATTGAGACAGAGGTATTTCCTTTTCTCTTTTATCAAGGTAGGTGGAAGTGATTAGAGCAAATTCTGTCATCGGTCCCTGGTATATTACTTTTATCTTAAGTTTTTAATAGGTTGGTTGTGTCAGCACACACTCTAGGTCAGCCCTTGATCTCTTCAGGCAGCCATAGGCCACCCGTGTGTTCAGAGAGATGAGGTGAGGTAGAAAGGTTTTGTGAAACTGATACAGCATTGCTAACTGTTACTATGTCTGATATTTCTCCTAAATTTCCATCTTTAGGGGTAATTGCAATCAGAGCTTTAATGTTAAGTGAAACTTAAAGACTTCTAGTCCCTGGTTCCCAGTTAATTCCATGCGTTGGTATTGCTGCTGACCATATCAGAGAACCAGTGTCTTCCTTTGAATGCTCACACCTTTTCAAAGGTAGAGAATTTGCCATGTCTTCTGTTTAAAACTGTAAATCGCTAGAGAAGAAAGTGTTTCTGTAGCACTGCAGAGGATCCCTGAAAAGGGAAAAGGTGTTTTGGTTTCATGTAAGATGCATATGTGCCTTACAGCTCTATGTACTGCCACATGATGATTCCTGAGCTGGAGTCCAGGACTGGAGAAGGTGCATTATCTGCCTTTCTTGTGACTTTTTTCTTCAGTGAGTATTAAATCTTGAATATAAGTTGAGAAAAACTCATTATGTTGGAATATTGCTGAAAGCAATTCAAGACAAGAAAAATAAGTGTTAGGAAAAAAAGTGAGCTTGTGCAAGACTTGTCTTAGAAGTTGCATTTACAGTAAAATTCCTGCAGCTCAGTATTCTGCAGCTGACTACTTCAGCTTTACCTTTCTATTAACCTACAGGTAACTTCTGTCAGAAAATCAAATGCAGAAGAATAAGTGTTTAGAAATAAATCAATTTTAAAAATTGAATGTTTGTACTCATCACAAGTTGAGTAAATAGACCATCCATTTCCAAGTCAGTCTTTTGGGTACTTGCATTTAGGTAAACATTAGTTATGGGTTATTGATATTAGTAGTTGAAATCCAACACTCTATGAAGTGCTTTAGCAACAAGGACAAAAAAGTTTCTTTAAATGTTTACTGTGTGATTAGAAAGTTTAGATGAGAGGATAAATGAGTTATATTGAGAAACATTGTAAATTAAATTGACCGGATGCTGCTTTAGAATTTTATGATTTACTTTAGATTTTTATGTCTTTTTTAGTCTTGATGGTTGATTCAGTCATAACTTTTTTCTGTTCTAGAGTGTTGTAAGGTACAGAAAGAAGGGCAGGTATTTGTGTCAGCTTGTGAAAGATAAATGATAAATATAATTTTGTTCATAACTTTCATCTAGTTGCATCCACCTTTGTCAAATATACAAGTGTTTGCATGTAGGCTTCAGCATTCCTGGACCAATTTCAGCCAATCTGTGATAAGAGGCAATTTAAACAAATGGGGACAAGCAAGCCACAGAAAACATGATATAGATGCAGCTTCTCTTCTGAGTTTATGATTTACAGCCAGTACCAGAAGATACCTAAGGTGATAAAGTGAGGAAGGTACAGTCTTCAATAAAGGTGATCCAGGACTCTAGATGGAAGTTTGTTTAGTTTTTTTTTTCCTAGATTTAAAGGAATTTCCTTTAAAGACTAAAAATTTCAGTTCAGAGCTAATTCTTGCAGGGAATGTGAGAAATTCTCTTGTTGCTTTTTATTTCATAAGACTTTTTCTTTTGGAAATGGATTGTTCTCAGAACAGCCTTCTTCTAGTGCTGTAGCTATCCTTGGGAGTTTCTAAAATAAACAAATGTGGATTTTTAAAATATTTGGTTACTTAAACACTGGCACTTTATTTTCTGCCAGGGATTTGGACAGTCCCATAGCATATGTAACAGAGCATTCCTGTCAGAGTTAAACACTGCCAACATTTGCTTATGCTGGCAATCCCAGCTGTGTGCTTTCAAAATGAAGCACACGGTGGGCCAAATCCTGCTTGCTTTGTTAGATAATCAGCTCTGGGCCAAAAGTTAGGAATTGATAAAATGGTTTTCAGAGTTGATGCATGAACTGCTGCAACTTGATCACCAAGTCACAATTCTACTACTGGGGCCTGTGTCCATTTGTCTTTAGATGTCATTGATGTGAATCAGGCATAAAAGAGCCTGGAAAATGCACCCTCACCATTTATTCAGTAACAATCATTCTAAACTGTTTTAGTAAAACAGGCAGGATTTTGTAAACAATTAAAAATTTGAGTTAATAAATGTTAAAATCTCCCAAGGGTACATAATTAAGCCATTTGAGGAAACTGCATAGAAGATGCAATAGGCCACAGAAGGGCTCTGGACTCTGCTTCCACAGCTGAATGTCTCTGAAAACAAACAAGTAAATGGGTAATATTTTGTAAGTGTAGGCACATAGACAAGCTGTTAATATTGTACCTTGAATCTTGTGAAAGACAACTTTATTTTGTCACTAGGTGATCATCTGTGTAGCATAGATCTTGGGTTACAACTGTGTTCATGAGCAGGTGCTGCATAGCTGCTGTTGTCCACTCTAAGTCTGCATACTAATTTATCCTTTGGTAATTAGAGAATGAACAGTACCTATATAAAGGATAATGGTAAGGATCACAGTCTGATAACAACTAGCTCTGTGAAGACCTCCTCTTTTTCCCAAGTCCTCCACACATCCTTTTGCTTCATTGAAGGTGTTCTGCTATTTAAACTTTGCGTAAAATAGATTGAGCTTCATCTCCCGCAATCAAAGAAAGGCTATTCAGCCTATCTAAGTCTTTCAAAGGTCACTTCAAAAGCAGTACTTGACAAACTGAGCTAAAGCAGTGGTTGCTTCTGATTTGTTAGTTTTCACAGCAGTCTGCTGCTACACACTTTTAGTTTTCTCTTAGGCATAATTTGTTGCTTGACTCTGGGGCATGAATGGATCATAAACAGCCCTGCTGAGAAGTCTTTGGGGGTGCTGGTGGAGAGGCTGGACATCACCCAGCCATATGCACTTGCAGCCCTGGAAGCCAAACATGTTCTGGGCTGCATCCAAAGCAGCGTGGACAGCAGAGCTGGGGAGGGGATTCTGCCCCTCTGCTTTATTTGTGTGAGATGCCACTGGAAGTACTGAGTCCAGCTGTGAAGTCCTCAGCAAGTGAAGGGTATGGACCTGTTGGACTGGGTTGAGAGGAAGACCATGAAGATGGTCAGAATGATGGAGCACCTCTCCTATGAAGAAAGAGTTGGGCTTGTTCAGCCTAAGAAGAGAAGGCTTTGGAGGGATTTAATTGCAACCTCTCAGTGTTTGAAGGGGCTTTTAAGAAAGGCAGGATAAACTTTTTAGCAGAAAAAAGTTAAAAAAACCTTTTTAGCAGGAAAAAAGGTTATAGTTTTAAACAGAAGAAGAGTTGATTTAGATTAGCTCTAAGAAAGAAGGGTTTTACAATGAGGGTGGTGAAATAATAGAACAGGTTGCCCAAAGAGGTGGTGGATGCCCCATCCTTGGAAGCATTCAAGGTCACATTGGGTATGGCTCTGAGCAGTCTGATCTACTGGAAGATGTAGTAGATCAGCTACACCCTATTCAGTGCAGGAGGGTTGGAGTACATGACTTTTAAAAGCGCTTTCCAACCCAAACCCATTGTATAATTCTATGTCACAGAAAGCAAAAGATAAATTCTCTAATTTTGCTTGAGGCACTGCTTTTAGAGTATAGTACAGCAATGGGCCTGTGCCTGTAAGTGCATGCATACATCCACATCCTGTAAATATGTTCAGGGCACAACTTGATGTGAACTCTTTACCAATTTAAGATTACATGTGAGAAACAGGTAGAGGGAGGGAGTTTTCTCTATTTACTTTTTTATTTAACTGGAGCAAAAGGGTTATTTTCTTTGCCTAGAGTAACTGTGCTTGACTTACAAAAGAAAAAGTTGGAAAGGGGGAAGCTAGAAAAGGCAGAAAGTATGATGTGGTCTGCTTCTTGAAATGTGAGTGGAGTAGGGTGGAATAGTTCAGTTGGAAGGGACAACAGTTGTCTGGTCTAACTGCCTGACCACCTCAGGGATGAACAGAAGTTAAAGCATATCATTAAGTGTATTTTTCAGGTTTGGGGCATCAACCCCCTCTCTAGGAAGCGTGTTCCAGTGTTTGATTATCCTTGGGAAAGAAATGTTTCCTAGCATATGAAGATTTTCCTTCCTAACATATGAAGATAAAGGGAAACAGTGACTGGATACCCAGTAGTTTTGGTAAGTGTTTTTGCACAATTGAGAAATCTGATGGTAAAAGTAGTAGATAAAAATATGACACTGGATCTACTTTCAGTTAGAGGGTAATGGGATGTTGCAGAAGAAGAAACCCAAGAACTTCTATTTCCCTGTAGTATTTCTCATTTTCAAAGCAATTTTTACCATTGGTTTCTTAGCCGCTCACTGACTTGTATCCTGTCCCATGTTTTGTTACTCTTCTCATCTGTTTCTCAATACTTTATGAGTGCATAAGGATTGGCAACATATGAGAAGGTGAAAACCAGGGGACCAGCAGGATGTAGGAGAAAAAAATCAGGTATGAATTATGAGAAATCACAGCTTTTTATTGTTCACTTCCCCATTCTCAGTCTAGTATTCCTGTAACACTCAACAATTCAGTGTTCCTCTTTTTTTTTGCTTAATAGTCGGTTGTCATACGTGGTGAATATGCCAACAACCACACAGCTTCACAAGCTCCTCTGATCTTTAGAAGTGGCAGGGTGATGCCATGAGGAATCAAAGCAATCTGTCTTTAAACTGCAGAGTTTAATTTTATATGTCAGGGATGCTTAAACAGTTCTCTTTACTGCTTTTTCTTCCTCAGAGCAATGCAAACATCCAGATTTCTCATCTTTGGTACTTTAAACAAGTCCAAAGCTGTTATCTGGGAACCCTTGTTGACAAGACCAATTATTCACACAGTTACAATCTCTCCTTTTTTTCCTTTGGTAAAAGATGATTTTGGAGGGCAAAGGCTTTTATTTACTCTCCCCTCTCCAGCAAATGCCAGAATAGATCCTAATACTGAAATAGCAAAGAAAGTTTCAGATTTAGGTTAATCTTCCATTCTCTGTATTGATGTGTAGGTTTATATATACAAGATTCTTGTCATTGTACTGTAGGATAATTGTGGTTAATCCTATTTCCCTAGCAAGTAACTTAAGGTAGTTACCTGCAGCTTTAATATCTCTTCCCTGTCAACTATCAAAGCAATATAAACCAGAAAGCAGTAGCTACTTTTGGCATTAGATTTTACTGTAGGCAGCTCATGCAGTAGTGTCAGGAAATGATTTAAGAAGGATGTCCAGGAACTCAGTATCTAATTTCGGTCTGAGCATTCCCATATCAACACTATACCAGTGTAGATCATAAGTAGAGGCAGAGATGAAAAACAGATGTTTGGTGAAAAAAATAACAGCTCAACCAGATGAAATAAAACCACAGGACTGTAAGTGGCACAGTGTCACTGTGAAGCTACTGCACCATCCTTTCCCCTTTGCACCAGATCACTCCAAGCTTTATTTGACAGAGCCTGTTGCTCGGCATGGTTGGGTGTTTTGTCTCAGTGCTTGATGGCAAGGCTATCAAAACTCTGGCTGTCTTCACCTGCTGCATCAGCAGCATTCTTTCCTAGTTAGCCCAACATCTGTTGTCTGTACTATGTGCAGTTGCAGGTGTCATGCTTCTTCTTCCAATAAATAAATATTGATGCCTGGTTTTGTAATGTGCTCAGAGACAGAAAAAAGCCTTTTTCAAACAGAGGTAAGTCGGCTCCAAAAGCATTTCTTTGCCGTCTTACAGCCTAATTGCGGTTGCAATAAGACATTATGTGTTATCTTGGAGCTCAGAATCTCTAAACCCCTTGCAATCAATGCAGTCTTCAAGACACAGGAATTTGAAACGGAGAATATGTCTGCCTTTTCACTTACAATGCAAATAACGTTACAATATTGATTGAACCAGCAAATATTTACAGGATGCAGAAAATAGTAATAAAATATACACAGAAAGTTGCAGGTTTAATTCCTCCGAGTTATCTGTTACAATGTCTGCACTCTAAATTGATCTCTAGGATGGGTTTTGAAATCCTTTGGTTTTTCTCTAAGGCAGATGGCAATGTTCTCTGACAATGTTCTTTCCCCTGGAAGAAGTTACTTCATTGTGCTTCTTTTTTCTTCTGTGGTGATCAGCACACACAAATCTGTACTTTTGGCCTTTCAGCTTCTGCATAATCAAAGATAGATTCTATATATATAGAACATGATACAACAAATGAAAGATGTATTAGATAACTTTCTAAAGCAATGTCTTTTAAATTTCCAAACAAAGGAAATGGTAGAATGACATAGAAACGCTCAGTTCTCTTTACCTAGAAGGAGCTTTTTCCTCTTCAGGATGCTAGGACGGGCTTTGAAGTTCTGGCAAACATTATCCTGCCTACAGCAGAAGGAGAATTGTATTAATCTCCTACAGAAATGTAATTCTTTAGGTACTAATGAACTGCTTTTGTATTATAATGCAATTAACATGACAATGGTCTTTCCTTTTGTAAGAGCTATTTTAAGATTTTCATCCAGTACAGTCAGATAAGACCTATTAGAAACAATCATAGGTATGGATTGAAAAATAAGCCTCTCTCTACAGAAACTTTTAATAAATGCATGCTGTGTAGTCATTTTTTCCATATTTTGTGAAATTTTGAAGCACTAGAGGCTGATGGAGTAGAGTGGAGAATATGGTGCCACCCTGGAAATAAGAAATGGAAGAACTTGCATTTTGAGCAAGAGGTAAATGAAGATCTGTATACATTCTTGTTCGACTTGGCCTGACAAGCCATGCTGTAGCTGCAGAGTGATGTCTCAGTGAAAGACTACTTGCTAATTCACTGACCCATATCCTGTTCATCAGACATGATGCTTAAATGATTGTCTAGATGAAGATCATTAATGAGCTCCTGGGAACTTAGCATTATTAACAAAAGAAGAGCAAGTACTGCTGGTTGTCCACACAGCAGTTGTGTAGTTGTAATACCCAATTAGTATTTAGAAAATACTTTGGTCTTGGATATTTGCCTCATGCCAAAAAATAGTTAAGCAGGGAAAGTACTGTTTGTCTGGTATTGAGCACAAAAAATCATAAAGGACAGATTTATGCTGTCCGAATATTTCAGTAGTTTAATATGCAATTTAATAGTTGCTATGTAAAATACAGTTACATTTGAATTCAGCAAGATCTAAAAATATGTGGAATTGTGTATCAAAAGGCTGTTAATATACATTATACTTTCCAGGAAAATATGCATGGGGAGTTACTAATACAAGGACAGGAACATGATTCAAAGGCCTTAGTATGGGCTTAGGTGGAAGGATATTCTGAGAATTAATGTGTATTCTGAAACTGAGCCCCTTTGAGCCCTGGGACAGAAGTAATGGGTTTTCTATCCTAAAACTCTCCATAATACAGACCTTACTGAACAGATGAATGAAAGTGGATTCAGCACTTTACACAATGTCTTGAACAGTATTTTTAAATGGGAATCATGAGAACGGATACTTACTTGATGCTTTTTTGCCCTTTCTACTTTTGTATATTTTCTGCTGCTCCCCTGTATGGGTATCCCCCATATGTTTTTAATTCATTTCTTCTTTGCAATTTAATCTTTTTTTTTTGATTATTATTTTTGAGGGGAGGGTCTGCTTCTATCCTTTTGTCTGCCTTTTACTATTCTTAATAATAATATTAATACAGAGGGTTTTGGCAGGTATAAATTGGAACCAGCAGTGTACAAAGTACTGAACTCACACCTTGCTCTCTGTACTCCCTTAGGTAAGTTATATGTCTAGAGAGAATACAATGGCAGATAATTGGGAGTTTTTCTTAACAACCACTCACTCTTTTTCTGTGTGTGTCTTTACAAATATTGGGTAGTAGAAACTGTGAAATTTTTGTTCTCCTCAATATTGAGAGACAACGACTAGGAGGGAACTAATTAAACCTGGCTAAGGCTACTTTAATTACCATTGATTCTTCTAAAAAGAATAGCAAAAATCTTTGTGCTTACATAGCTAGGAGTAAGACTCTATGTTCCATTCTTATCAATACTGATTATGGTTATGATTATGATCTGTTGTGTTGCTGTGAGTGTTGTCTCAAACATCCCCAAGATTTTTACTTACCAGTAAAGAAATAAACTAATTCAGGAACTGTGGATTTGGATGCTTCAGGAGCATTTCTCAAGCTCCATAAAGCTTAGACAGTATATTTGTAATTCTGTATATTTATACACAATTTTGGGGTGGATAGAATCTGGCAGATATTTTCCTGCTTTTGAGAAACATATTCAGATACCACAGTGTTTATGTACCTTAGTATATAAAGTAGAGAAAAATGGCCAAACTTTAGTTACATTTGAAAAGATGTTGTACTTTGAAAGACAACAAAGATCTGTTGCGCTCATCCACTAGAAATAAATTGTCTTTATCACTGATACTGAAAGAATGAAATGTTTGTAGTTACTGTTTTGTTTTCTCTTGTGGTAGTTTGCAGTGGGTCTGTTAAAGTGCTTCTCTCTCCAAAAAAGAGTGATTAAGGTTGTAAACTAACCTGTGAGGGAAGCTAAACCCCATACTTTTTCCATGTTTTCCATGTTGTGAATGTTTCTAGCCTCAACTTTCATGGACACTTCTCAGTTTACATCTGGACCTGCACAGCTGTATAAATTAGTCTAACTTGATTTAATTGAGGTATGTGTGCTAACAGAGCATTCCACCAGCATTATATGTACCTCTGTACAGTGTGTTATTGTCGGTGTGCTAAAAGTGACGGGAACCTGATGGAGACACATCGATCAAATCTGACACTAGTGTGCTCTATTTTTAGAAGTACATAAGCATGTGATCTTACCAGCTAGCATGTTCCATGCCTGTGTTAACTCAACCAGTATTGCAGTAGGAATAGTCATGATTTAATGCCAGTATATGTGACCCTGTGCTAAGCCAGAGCGACTTACAACGCCCACTGGTGGTTGCTGTGCTCTGTAATTTAACTCTGTAATTCAGTAACGTTTAAAAAACAACTAAATAGTTACCACATGGTGGAAAATTAGCAATAGGGGACTCAAATTTTTCTTGTGGTATTAAATCTGCACATGGAAAAAGTTAAATATCATCCTCAATGCTATCCATGTGTTTAGTCACATTGAATGAAATGCTTATAAAGCATGACATTATTTAATTTTTATAAGGTTTCCCACAACCAGTAAAATTTATTGCAGTCACTTTGAAAAGCTTTGTGCAGGTGCCTTTTGAGCTGAGCTCACTCAAGTCAGAATATCACACACACTATGTGCAGTTAGTCACTGGATACATAGTATGGTATTTAAGTAATCCCATAGTAAATTGATTTTTAGTAATCCAATAGTTTGGTGGGATCGTGTCTGTATAGCTCACATGCAGAAATACTGAAATATAATCTTCAAAAAAGTGTGATATGAGAATTTGCTACGATGAAGAGTCTTTTGACATTGTACAAGGGGGTCTGTGGTTCTCTGTAAGAGTGCTCCCATTTCCTTATTTCTTTTCTCATTTCATAGTCCAGGGAAATAACTTCAGGAATACCAACATCTGCACAGGAAAGGTACTAGACGTTTGCTGACCTGGGTTCAGCCCTACACTGATAAGTGCCGGTACTGATACCTCAGGGATATTCATTTCAAGAGTCAAAAGGGAATCACTTTTTCTCTGTTGGTTTTGAATATGTAGTCAAACTTTCCTTTTCTCTCAGTGAAAACTATTTGGTAAAATTGAGGTAGCGTAGTAATTTGCTGAATATGTAAGGCTGGGATGGCATATTAATCGAGTCTTGAAATCTGTTTATCATTCCTTTTGTGATGTGCATGATTTCCTTGAGTTTGAATAGCAAGATTCCAGATTTTTTCTGTCACTGCTGTGATTCATCGTCATAAAATACAGCTATCTCTCATGTGGGTATTTTTGGTACATAGGTGATATTTGGGAACTTCTTGATTTTCAGGGATTTAGAGTGGGACAGTATGGCTATATATAGAGTGTAGTTATTTTGTTCACAAGTGAGTTGGGATTTGTTCCCAAACATTAAATGAGAGGTGCCTCTGGAGCCTGAAACTCAGTTCCACTGCGATTCATATCTCTACTTCCCTCTGAACAAAATTGATGGTGTCTGCTAAGAGAAATTCTGAGGCCATTTTTACCTTTCTGAATCTGTGGCAGAAAAAATCTGTGGATTTTTTCAAGGAGAAAAGTGAGGTTCTTCTCTAGTACTTGGTTGATCAAACTTCCCTTCCTGCTGACTAGTGCATACTCAATATTCCAGCTTTCCTAGGCAGAAGGAAAAATGCACTTTAAGGTATCAGTACAAAGGTGAGTGAGAATCAGAACTGACTATTTATCAGACACATGCACAGATGCATCCCTTCTGTGGGTCACAGGTGGCCCATCCACCTGTCTTAGATGGTATTGATGTGAATGAGCTCCTAGGAACGGGACTCCCACCATGTTAAAATCATGTCTGGTACTAAGCGTCGATTCAGTTAAAGGATTTAGAGTCAAACTGGGTAAGGAAGAGGCTGTGGCTGGTCATTGCCCACATCAGGGTCTGTTATTGGCATATGGCTCCACCTGCTTGATTCCTTCTGGGCTGCAACCAGTGCGGAGCCTTATGGCAGCAGAACACAGCAGCCACCCAGGCTGGCCCCTGACCAGCGAGGTGGCATAAGCCCAGCCCTTTGGGGTCCCATGGGTAGTGACAGCACTACCCCCCATGCTGCTGCCAGACTTTATCCAGCCTAACCACCTTGTGGGTCAAGGCTTGTGCTACTCTCAGTTAGTATGTTTTGCCCCTAGTACTCTAATGATGGTTACTGTGTGAATGGTTACACTGGATGGCTCGTAAGTCCCATGGCAGCTATTGACTTTTTGTTAGAATTCTCACCTTTGCTTGTGATAATGAGGACAAACAGTATGTCAAGAAAGGGTGTGGCCATTTAAATAGGTTAATGTGTGGTAGACTAGGTGTCAATTTGCTGCCTGTCCTTTGTATCCAGTATCTGTATGCCTTTGTTAGACACCTAAGGCTAATGTAAGTAAATTGCTTATTATTGGATCAAGCACAGGCAATTTATTTTACATTTTTTATTGGGAGCAAATACTTTCCACTGGGGCAATCACCACAGAATAACTGATGAGTTTCCAATCTGTGATTTAGCTGACATTTCAGTAATTTTTTTCTCCATCCATTCTTTAAAGGCTGACCTGTCCTCAGTCTCGTCTTTGTCATGGAAATCAGAGCTTCATCAATCTTTCCATTGACATTAGTGTGCTTTGGATCAAGATTTTACCCTTTTATCTGTGTTACTGTGAGCCCTTTTTGCTCTGAAAATGAAGCCCAGTGATCACTTTCCGTCAAGTTTTAGTAGCTCTATATTTTTGTAGATATTCATCTGCTAGTAGTAATTGGTTTGATTTTTTTCTGATGTTTTCTCCAGTATTTATTTGTAATAATAATTTTACTTGTAAAAATCTCTTACTGCACACCCAAAACTTGACCAAAGGAAGGCCTTTTAAAAAACCAGAAATCTTAGTTGGCTAAGAGTCATTAAAACCAATAAGGACAGATTCTTACAGTTGTCTGTGTATTGAAGAAGAAAATCTGAAGTCTCAGAGGTACAGTTCAATGTACTGCAGTATGATCAATATCCCTTGCTACTCTTCCAGTGATAATATCTTCTTCCCAGAAACTGCTTTTGGCTGGGAGTGTTTAACCATATATCACCTTCAGACAAGTGGCAGGTGATCAAAGCCTTGAAAAGCTGCTAAATGTAACTACCTAAGTGTCAGTGGTTTGGATATATTTTTTCCCCAACCACAGCACTTTTTTTATTCTGAATTTCTTTAATGTAAAAATAGAGCCAGAGCAGAAATTGTCAGAAAGCTACACAGTGCAGCCACTGCACTTTTGAAGCTGTTTCTAAGATTTTTATAATACTTTTTAAAAGTCAACCAACCAGAGATGTCTTCACAAGATAGACTATGACAGTTCTTCACAAATAGTGATTCTGTAGTGTACCGCCCTTTTCTCTCACGTAGGCACACACCAATGAGGAGCTTATTTCCAGGGGAGTCTGAAAATATAAGTGGAAATTTAGTAGCAATATTTTTTTAGACATTAGAGCACTCTTTCAGTATTCCTTTTCTGCCTGTTGAGAAAAGCTTCCCAGCTTAGAATTTCCTATCTGAAAAAATATGCAGGTGAGACATAAAAACTGTATAAAAAGAACACAGTAGGATATGCAAACTATCCAGCTCATCCACAGCCCTTTACTGAAAATGACAGAAATCACAGATTGTATTTTTTCTTTCTTTCTTTTTTTAAATCAAGAGATCCTTTATGTTTTGGCAGAACAGGAAATACTGAACTTAGGAAATAGGTGTACATAATGCTGGTAGAGAAAGATAACATTTGTTAATGGAATTTGTTTAATGTTGATTTGTTAATTTGGAATTATGTATTATCTATATAGCTAGTATTGTTGTTAATAAGTTTACTTGTGCTGCGCATCCTCATGAAAGTAATGCAATTCAAATAACTTTTCAAGTCCATCTTGAGGGCCAAAGCACTAAAGAGAACTAAAGACCTACAAAGTACACTGTATTTGTTTCACAATTACAAGACAAACTTTTTTTAAGGAGTAAGGAATTGCAAAAATTGAAGCATTTGAATTCCCCTAGAAATCTTGTCAAGAAAACAGAGGCAGAGATAATCCAATTTTGGGGTGAGCATTCTGTTGGACTGTTTTCTGCCATACATTATTCATCCTCATTGCTGAAGTTTGTATTTACACCCTGAAACACATGAGTTCTTTTAAAGAGACAGCCTTCCCATACTGGATTTTTTGACTGGAAAAAACCCTTTGACTGAAACAAATGAAAATTAAAACATTTGTATGACAGACCAAAGCGATTCACCTATCCAGGACATTGTGCTGGGAGGTTTCCTGTGAGAGCCCGAGGGCCAGCGTTGTTTTCAGTTGAACGCTTATTTCACACTGGAGCACTGGCTCCGAATAACTCTTCCATTTGAAGTGAAAGGTAGAAGAGGAAAGCCTGTGGTCCGCAGAGAGAGCATTGACTGCTGAGGAGGAGGCAGAGCAAGTCTGCTGATCTTTTCCACACGACTGTGCTTATTAACATCTCTGAATTGCATACTCAGTGGAGGTTCACTGAGTATCTATTTCCTTTCTTCCTCTCCTCTCACACCCCCTTGGGTACTTGACTGAATAATGATTATGGTATTGATGCATGAATTTGTCTGCAAATCTCCATGGCAGGCGTTATGAAGGAAGTTGGGTCAGGCTGGAGCTATATAAATGCCATGTGAAACCTTTTGCTGAAATCAGTGGTTAAAATGATAATTTAGTGAGATTGGAATTTTAACTCGTTCATCTGGGCACTTTGAATTTATATTTTTAACCTTTTATATGTGGAAAAAAAATTGTTCTGTGAACCGGCAGACAGATCTTCCTTTGCGATTGAGCACATAAGTAAAACATGACACTCGCGCCCTTCACAACTGATTTCACCTGAGGGGGAAAAATACTGTGATAATTTCAAGTGTTTTGTGATTATAATGTCCTATTTCTTTAAGCCATATCTGCTCTAGGGTTACATTTTTTTAAGTATGGCTCTCAACTGACATAAAACATACCCAGATAAAGACACAGGGAAAGAGTCTATACTGCCCAATTCAATTGTTTTAAGGTGAAGTTGTTTTGTTTCGATGGTTCATCTTCTGTCAGCACCTGAGTAGGAATATTTTATAGTGAGACACTTGTTCTCTATAAGAGTAATGCAAAATTGATAATATTTCATTGCATTTGTGCCCACTGAAATCTCCATGGAGTTTCAGAGGGATTCCACTCCTTTAAATGGCTGCTAGGAGCTATAAAGCCACATGCCTTTAGTATTGCATGACTGGCTTCTTTGAGGCAAATCTGGTTCTATAAAAAATTTAAGTGATCATTTAGACAAGACATAATTAAGTGAACAGAACTAATGAAACACTGGATGAGTATCATCAAATATGAAATTCCAAATGCCCCCCAATGGGCACTTGCTTGATGAATGACTACCCAAAAGCACTGGCCCCATCTTTTGAGAACATGTATTAATTTATTTTATGCTTCTTTAAATAACGGGGCATCCATGATACCTTTACATATTTCATCAGCATACATTTCAAGCTCAGAGTTGCTCACTGAAGAATCCAAACTGGAGTCAATTTAGTAGAGACATGATTTGTTCAGTAACTGAATATCTGCCCTACTGTTACAGGCTTTTGTAAAAACGTTATTTCTGAGTATGAAAGCAAGCTCCTTTTGTTCATGTCTTTCTACAGGACAGAACTTGTCACGCACTGTTAGTAGCTGACTAAGCCTCATCTTCTGGAAAAGGACCACCTGAAAGTACTCACTTCACCCATACTTCTTGTGGAAATTAATACTTATTGGTGGATTGTTGCTCTGAATCTGAGAAAACCTGGGAACAAGTTTATGTAAGTGACTTTTGCTCCACTCATATAAACCATACCATGTCACAATCAAGGTCTGTTAAATTACAGTGAAATAACTATGCCCCAGCATTGGAGTGAAGCTCAGGAATAAATTTTTCAGTATTATTGTGATGGCTGAAGTTTTTAGGTGGGTTGCTTAGAGTTTTTATTCCAATTTATGCACAAGACTAGAAAATACCAACCCTCTGGAAGGGAACAAAGGCAAACCTTAAGCAAGTTTCCACTCAGATGAGCACCTTCGGATGGAACTTCCAATGGAGTTTTTGCTCTCATCTATTCATCTTTGGTAAAGCTACTGCCATTCTTATACTGGTTTCATTCTACCAGTATAATTTCTAGCAGGCAAAGACTTGTTTCAAAAATAAACCCAAATAAACC
>WAAG01029153.1:1453-15086 GCA_013390105.1 Tichodroma muraria
CCTGATGGGTATTTTGGGGTAGCTGCTTACTCTTCCGAAATCCTAAATAGCTATTATTTTAAAATCTAAGGGTAAAATCAAGGTTACAAGACGGAGGGGGGAGAGGCAGGGAAACGTAAGAAAGAAAAAGTATTTTTCTGTGGGCCTGGAAACACATTCCCTGTTATAGGAGATGTATAAACTGTCAAGGAGGAGAGACATTTCTGCTCCTTTTCCCCAGAGCTCTGGTTCTCAAGGCCCCATTTATCCTCATCTACATTATTTTAAAGGGGAACAAAGCTTGTTGAGCTGGGTACCTTCAGCTGCCTGCTCTACCATGGGATTCCTTCCATGGGAACACCCTGAGGTGGCTTAGGTAGGCAAAACACAGTACTGTAAAATGGGAAAAATGCCAGAAACAGAGAACAGATAGAGGAGTAAACAGGGACATAGGAGGGCAGTGTATAACCTATAAAGGAGCAACATAGCTGCTTCTAAATAAAAGGTGAATCCTAGCTGGAGGCTTATTTGATTTAATGAAGCTATTGAGAAGTCTTCAGGTAAAACTATCAAAAATCTAGAGATCTGGGCTCACAGAAAGAGGGGCTTGATGAATTTCTAAAGTTTGTATTCAGCCTTCTTTAAAGTCTGCAATAGGTATGAATTAATAAGCAGATGCAAAATTAGAGACTTATTAAGTACACAGGATGTGTACTGAAACCTGAGCACCTCAAGACTTATGCTCAGGTTTATGTACACATCCAGTAGCATCATCTTCAGAGAGAGACTTAGTGAATAATTGGTTTTCTGCCACTGTAAATTCAAAACCAAGCATGGACACACATACTTTAAGTACTTGTGTGTGTATATATATATGCATAAAATTAACACTAGTTTTAAGCAAACAATCCAGTTTAAAATCAATAACACCTGGTTTTTCACAAACACACCTCTACATATTAATATCTTTAAGTGTGAGTTTCTGCAGGAATTGCAAAAATGCTTGGTCAAGTGAGATGGTTTGTTTAAGGATTCTAGTATTTTTAGGTATTATGCTTTTTAGCAAAACTTCAGGGCATTTGAAAGAAAAGACATTTTGAATTAGAGAGTTAGAACTTTCTGCTTTAGGAATGGAAGAAGCTTTTCTTTATTTTTTAGTAATTTTATTATAATTATTCAAATATTGGGGTGGGGTTTTTTAATGAGTACCTTATTGACTAGATTTTTACACAGAAGAGAGCAACTGTATTTCTTTACAATGCTGGGCAATTTGCCATGTTATTCATACTCCAACACCTTGGCTCCAGTCCCCAGTGCTCCCTGGCAATGACTGGCCCAGTGGAGCAACAATTCCTCCTGTCAGCCGTGTCAGTATTTCCCCAACGTGTGCTGGCTGTTTCCTCTGTGCACCTCCTGCCACTGCTTCCTCACACTTCAGAGATTCAGGAGATCCAGGGTGGTTACAGGACCCCACAGCTTAGGGCACATGGTAACGAAAAGCACAAATCTCCTTCACCTCTTCCTCTTGCATATCTCTTTTATGATGATTCCACTGCATGAACACTCCCTGCAATGCTCAAAGTGCTGCATACTGCTGTAGCAGTATATTTTTTCTTAAGCTGGCTCATTTTCCTGGCCTTGCTCTTGTCATGGATCCAACTCAGGTGAAAATGAAAAATGATATAATGCAACATTAGCCATTGCCTTGGAAGATAGGTATAGGGAGAAATTCTGGGTGCCTTAGGCAGGTAAGCAGAAATAGGTTACCTGCCTAAGGCATTCATTCAAAGAGCAGTGATAGTCCCTTCTATGTCTGCAACAAAAAAATCTTGGAAGAGGAAGAGGTGTAATGTGATCACAGAGTGCTCAGAAACGTATTCATTGCTCTGCTTTGTCTTTGTAAATCTTTGCAATGTTCAGCAGGACAGCTGTGCTGTAGCTGCTAGCTATTAGGGCTGCACACTGCTTTTCAGATTTACAGCTGTGTGCCTGTCATTTCCAGATGCAGTTTTACTAAGACAGTCACTCAGGAAATGTTGTGAGAAGCAGCAGGTTTCCAGTAAAACATGCCCATAAACACCACGGTTGCTGGCAAAATAAGACTTACACCCAGATGCTTTAGGAGAAAAACAGTCTATTCTTTGTTCACTTTTACCCTGAGGGTTCAGCTGAGCTCCATAAATATGTACAATGGAGCAGCCCATCCAGCTCGGCTGGTGGACAGACACGCAATTCCCCATCTCAGACGCTTCTGCTATTTCTCTTACAAGGATTCTGTCTGAGGCAAATAATTCAGAAAGCTGTTTCAATCAAAACTCAAATCGTAGGCTATGCGGTTATTTTTGTTCTCAGCTCAGCTGCAGCTAGTCGAAAACTGGACTTCAGCTGAGAAATTCAAGAATCCAGAGAATGAAATGCACAAAACTCCTGCTGTTTCTGAGTTATCCCAACAATACCCATTCCCAGCCCCATCAGACTCTGGAAACAGCAGAGAGCAGCACAAAATTTGCAAAGATTTAATTGGCATCTGACAAAGAATAAGCAAGGTGGGGACTGCAGGCTGCTCAGGCACTGCTGTCTTGCTGCTGTTGGATGAAAACACCTACCAGAATCAGGGAGTTTTTGTATGCATTTTGCAAAATAAGATTATAACTGTGACTGGTAATAACAGATCACATGACAGTCTTTTCTCACTTGTTTCCCCCAGCTTTTCTACTTAAGTGAAAGAACTTCCTCAATCAGTTTCCACTTAGGTAGCAAGGAGCATCATATGGAAGAGAGGAACTATATGTGTCTGTGTTAATATTTGTCCCCTGGTAATGAGGGGAAGGGTTTGTAGTCTGCTTCAATTCAGATGGGAACCAGGTGCCCATCAAGCTGCTCTATCAGTGCCCTCCTCACCTGGACAGGGGAGAGAAAATATAACAAAATTCTCCTGGGCTGAGATAAGGACTGGGAGAGATAACTTTGCCTGTGTTGATAACCTCACCAGTTACCAACACAGGCGAAACAGACTTGACGCAGGGAAAAATTAACTGAATTTATTACCAATCAAATCAGTGTAGGATAATAGAAAAAAACCCAAATCTTGTAACAACTTCCCCCAACCCTCCTTCCTTCCCAGTTTGACTTCCCATTTTTATTGCCTCCTCCCTGGCAGTGATGCAGGAGGATGGGAATGGAGGTTTTAGTCAGTTTATCACACACTGTTTCTTCCACTGCTTCCTCCTCAGGGAGAGGACTCCTCACATTCTTCCACTGCTCCAGTGTGGAGTCTCTCCTATGGGAGAGAGTCCTCCATGAACTTCTCCAACAAAAGTTCATTCCAGAGGCAGCAGTTCTTCATGAACTGCTCCAATGTAGGTCCCTACCATGGGATACAGTCCTTTAGGGACAGACTGCTCCACTGGAGGTCCCCTACAGGGTCACAAGTCCTGCCAGCAAAACTGATCCCGAGTTGTCACCCCATGGAGCCACAGCCTATTAGGGCATCCCCCCTGCTCCAGTGTGGGGATCTCCACAGGCTGCAGGTGGATCTCTGCTCCCCATGGACCTCCATGGGCTGCAGGGCCACAGCTGCCTCACCACAGGCTGCTCCACGGGCTGCAGAGAGATCCCAGCTCCACTGCTTGGACAGCCTCCCACCCCTCCTTCTGCACTGACCCTGGGGCCTGCAGGACTTTTGCTGGCCTTCATCCTCACCCCTCTCCCCAGGTGCAGCTGTGCAGGTTCTTTCCCCTTCCTTAATACGTTACCCCAGAGGTGCTGCCACTGTTGCTGAGGGGCTCAGCCTTAGCCAGAATTGGATCTGTCTTGTGCTCTATTGGACACAGGGAAAGCTTCTGGCTCCTCCTGAGAGAAGTCACTCAGTCCTGTGACTCCCCTGTTCCCCAAACCTTGCCATGTAAACCCAATACGATGGTGTAGCATAAGCAGAGCACTTTATCTTTCTCTCTCATCTCTCTGATGGAGCAGGGCATTTATTTTTCTGGCAAGTGTTGTGTTTTCTTTTTAGCCTGTGTGCCCCCTCTGTAGCATAGAAATCATTTCCTTACAGCTGTTTTTACAGTGCGGGGTAAAAGTTGATGTATTCATTACCAAAGCTCCCCAGGCATTTTTTTGTGCAATTTACAGAGACGTACTGAATGAAAGATATCTACTGCCAGCTTGTCAGCCTGAGCAAGGGACTGTGCAGTCCTGCTCAGCAAGTGCATTGCCTCGTGACTCCTCCCTGCTCTCCAGTGGCTTTGGAAAAAAGCAGAAGGGACTTGAGAGCCAAAACAATAGTGACAAATTGAAATGTGAAAGCGATACTTCAGAGCGTGTCCTGCCCCTGCACACGCAGTGCACCGTGATCTCTACCCCTCGAGACCCTCGCTCATTTTGTAGAATGCTTCATTTCAGAAGACACACAAGGCAAAGAAGCAGCTCCTTCTCTTTGCTGTGCAGATAATTAAAATGTAGGAGATAGAACTAGCAACATATCAATAATGCTGTAATGTACAAACTTTGCACCTATTACATGTTGACCAGAGCTGATACCTCTTGTAGGAGAAAAAAATGTATTACCCTGAGGACTACAAGAAAAAAAATGTTGACATAAACTGCTTAGAATTGTGAGCTGATAAAGTTATTCCCAACCATTGTCAAATTCTTTTCCTAAAGCTTCATCACAAATGGAAATCTCTATTGCTTTAATAACTTTGTTTGTGGTCTGGCTTCTTTCACTCTTTCTGCATTGAAATACTCCCCCTATGAATGCTCTTACTTCTTTCCCACTTTATTTTTTCAGGTGTGCCTTGAGATTGGCAAGCCAGTGCATAAAATACCAAACTCTGGAAATTTCAAAGTAGGATTTTTTTGCAGTCTATAATAGAAAAATATTTATTTATGAACTTTAATAAAAATTTTGCAGAGTTTTAGGATTGTCTTCCTAATTTCTTTCTTTCTGCATCTTTCCATTTTTTGCCACTGGGCACTGAGTTTCAGACTAGTAAGGCTTCATTAATTTCCATCTCAATTTTAGATTTCAAATTTTACTTTTTATTCCCCTTTTTTTTTTCTTTTTATCTTGTTAGTAAAGTTAAGTCCAAAGCTGTGAATTCTTTGAAGTGTTTATTTTCTGAAGTTTTCATTCCTTTATACAGCTTCAACAGCCATAAATCAAGAGATTTCAGTCTGGTCTCACACTGGGTTTTGTCATGTCTCTTCTCTCATTACTGTCCAGCGAGTATCCCAGCAAAAGCATTCCTCGACCCAATAACACTTCTTGCCTTTTGTAGCAACTCCAGATTTTCTCCAGAATGTTGTGGTCTAGCACAGCTTTGGCGCTGAGGTCCTCCACAGCTGGCCACAGGAGCAGCAGTGAGCTGGGCTCTGGATGTTCCTGTGTGTTAATAATGCAGCTTCAGTCTCCCTTAGTTTCTCTGACCTGGCTTGTACAGCTTCAGTGCAAGCAAACCACATCCTGAGGCACATACAGTGGAGGAAAAGGTAAGGGAGTGGAATTAGTTGAAAAAGGTAATTAATGCAGACAAGAATTGCCATAATTGCCTGCTTGCGATTCTGAGTGAGAGGTTTCGTTCTGTCAGCAGAGTCAAAAATGGTAAGATAAATGTTTATTTTGAGTGAAGGTGGATAGCAAGGAAAAGGTATCAGTGAAGATTCTCTGGAACTGCCTTTCAAGGTAGATTCAAGTTCAACTTCTGTATATGCTGTAGATTTAGATGATGCAGGGTCAACAGGATGTCTTTTGAATCATTAATTGAGGTATATGCTTAAAGTTGGTTAGGCAGTTAAAGCTCAGTGATGGAAAGGTGATTCTTTGCCTCTTGTTTGCTCTTTTCAGGGACTGTATTGATTATATCATGCAGGCAGGGAAGGGTGAAGCACGGTGGTTAAGTCACCTTAATGAGGGCAAATAAAATGTGTTTCTTCCAAAGAGGTGGAGAACCTTTTTAATTAGACATTTGTGTAACACTATTATTTTTTTATATGGTCTTTTTATGATGGTTGTTTTCTCAGGAATCTCCATTTAACAGAGGGATGTTTTATGTGGTGTGTTCTGGTTTCATGCATGGAGGCAGACATTTTTATTTTTTTATTTTTCTTCTCAGGAGCAAGGAGTATATATAACATATATAGTATTTATACCTGCTCTTTTACTCACACCGTTTCTGCAACTCAAAAATAACAGAAATAGCAGCTTTTCATATACACCATTTCCCAAAAAGTGCATGAAACATGACTTCTGGGGGGATCTGTTTGGTTGTGCTTCGTAGTTTCATATATCCGCACTCTGCAGTAAAAAGGTCTATAAAAATTCCTTTACCATTATTTTAATAGATGAACTTTTCTCATAGAAGAATGTCTAAGACAAAAAAGTCTCCAAGTGGCAGCCTATGGCCTCCATGTATCCACTGTATTTTGAAACTTAATTAGAAAATTTGGGAATTTTGTGAAGGTTTTAAAAATTTTTTGCATCCCTGAATTTTCACTGTGAAATAATTTAAAATAGAGTTGGAAAGAAACTTGAAGGGGTTGAAACTAGAAGACCAAATGCTTGATCACTACAGATACCTGTCCCTCTTCTGGAAGGAGCAACTTCCCAAAGAGGCTCTCTGAGGGATGCATGTGGATGTTTAAAAGGAGAGGAATAAGAAACAAAACAAGCAAGCAGGCAGCTGCCTCTCTCTTTGACGATTTAACAAGAGCAAATTTGTGTGTTAAATGTTATACTTCATCAGGACTTCATGTTCAGATGCTATGAGGATATCTGGAGGAGACAGTTGGAGTTCCTATTCCAGCTTCTGGAGCTGGATTTCTGTACCTTTTCTTTCAAAGCAGAACTGCCATGGAGGAGCTAATGCCCTTATTTAATATAATAACGCTGTGATTAATATATCCTGTCAGTGTGCGGGAAACCTGAATTCAATTTCCTTGTCTGCCTGAGGGATTTGAACTCCAGACCACACAAAGTGACCTGATCAGCAAGCTACATTGTTTTGTGGGTGAAGACTCTCCATACTTTCTAAGCCACCCAAGTAACATGCTAAGCCTGAAGGAGGCTGATTGCTCTGATATCTGGTAGCTGGTGTTCAGAAAACACAGGGCCTTGAACACAGCTTCTCCTATGTTGAGCAGTGCCTCTATTAGGAGCTGGATACCCAAGCTGCCTGTTCTAGCCCTGTGCTTATGGACTGTGAGGCAGTGGGCACTGGCTGAGAATCTGTGCCTGGGCTCTGCAGATCCAGCATATGAATGTCACTAATCCCACACAAGTGTGTCAGGCTTCTCTCTGCTGTCTGAAAGTGTCCAGAAGTTTTAGGGAGAAGACATCCCAAAAATCCAAAAGTAGGAGGCAACCATGGTTTGCAAATTTGGTGTGGGCTCAGGAATCCACACAGAGCTTTCTGTAGGTACAAGGCAAGAGCCTCTCTCAGCTGAAGGAAAGGCTGAAATTTCTTGATCAGGTTAGTGAGTTTTCAGGGCAATACCATGCTTGCCTGATTGCATTGGGTATGGTTGCCTACTATTCCAACTCACAGTTATAAGTGTTACATTATATTGGCCCCTTAGATTTTTATTCCCAGTGCCACTACAGCTCTGAAACCAATTGTGGACGTGTGTAGGTCAAGGGGAAGGAAAATTAAGGGTCATCTTAAGTTTATACAGTGGTGCTTTTTCATTTTCTCTAAAACTAACTACATTTAGGCTCCCTGTAGGGTAAGCCTTTTTTCCCTTGTCTGTTATTTTCAAAGAAGAGAGTGTATATGACAGTCTGAGAATAGCACCAGCCTGAACACAGATGGTAGGGATTACACCACACTGAGCCTTGACCTTCAAAAGCTCGCCGTTCCTTTTCAAGGTTTCTCTTCTTTGACAGGTGTACTGGCTTTTGTCAATTACTTTCATTAATGCATTTTTTTCATTATGATCAATTACCTGAGGTTTAGATCGTGTCTCAAAATTACAGCAAAACAGGCTCCGAACTGAAAAGTTGAAATTGTTTTCCATACTTTCTCCCCTTCTGTTGCCCCAAAGTACTCTGAAGCTCAAAGATTTAACTCATAATGAAGAAATATCACCCAGTTTCTGCTCATTTCCATTAAGCACTCGGTCTGTGAGATTCTGGCTGGAGCACAAGGCTAAACCTCACAGATGTGGTGGTTTGCAGGGGACTGTATTTAAAAGATACTATTTTCTGAGATGTTGAAAATTATTTAAAAAGCAAATATGGGAACAGAAGTTAAACATAGGTTTTATAATGTGGAAGGAAAATTTTCACAGGCCAGATAGAGCCATTCCTGTAATGTCTTGGTACCAGAGCATAAATATCAAATGGAAATCAGCTATTTCAGGCCAAGGTAATTGAAGAAAATGGCATGCACTGGTACAGATGGAACAGGATTCAGCCTTTTCCTCCTCAGAGATACTGGCAAGCAGGTCAGAAATCCAAATGCTTATGGCCACCCTCATGCCTTGAACAGCCAGAGCTATGGCAGTCTGCAGGACTGGGCTGCTGACGAAAGAACAGATTCTCTTGGGAGTTTGGTTTTCCTCTGCTGTTTTGGGGCTAGCTGAAAATGCCATAAATAGGTCTCCTTAATATCACAGAGTGATGTCTCTGACTGCAAAAATGATGGGAATCAATGACCAGTCAGTAGGAGAGTGCAAGTTTCTCCCATCGTTCAGAATCTCACCAAAAGCATGGTTTGAATTTATTTCCAACAGATGTTCAAACTTCTCTGATAACAACTTATTTGCACCAAACCTGAAGCTATCTTTCCAGGATGTAGGTAATGAGGAATCAGACTTTACCTGCCAGTTTATGACATTAAAGCAAAATGAGACTCTTCATCCCCTCAGGTCCCTCATGCGGCCTCCTGGCTCTCTGCAGCTGGAAGTTGGGGCAGGAAGGCTGGGCTGGGTCTCACCTGCCTGTGCATTTTGTCCTTCATTCACCCAGGAGAGCATCAGAGCTGCAAAAAGACTGCACATGGCTTGGCCTGGCTCCTCCCCCAAATGGCTGCCAGTGGATGGGTTCTCAAGGGCAAGAAAGATGAAGGGAAGAAGGATTGAAATGTTTTTCTGGCTCAGTGCCTCCTTTCACACAGTGCTGAAACTGGAGGGACAATCTAGTCCCAGCCCAAACCTTTAAAAGGTGCTAACATACAGGACAGCCAGAGGGATAGAAACTCCTCATGGTATACAAGGGAGATAAGCAATTATTGCTTATTAATGTTAATAAGAGTTAGTGTGTGAATTCTCTGTTTCCTGGACCAAGTAAAAGAAAGTCTAAAACCATAATAAATCTGTCTCTAATTTAATAATATTTATTCCAACTACAGTATAATCACTAGAATAACATTGTGGTGCTGTAAAACATGTTGAAATATAGTGTTACATCATCACTGCTATTTGTTACTGCAATTTTATCCAATAAATTATGGTGCAATCCATGGCTTGGGATTAAAACGACAGATTTAATATGGCATTTTTAGTCTGCATAATGCTTGTGGTTCAGTACAATAAGAGTTTTGATCTAAAGTAAATAGGTGATAAAGCCACATGAGATTGGCTTTCATTTTAAAACTTCATTAAAAAGGGATTTGTCATTATCACTAAATATGAGAGAGAAAAAATCAAAATCTGAAATGCTCCATAAATTGACTCCATTTTTACCACGACTTCTAATTTAAAAGTTACTTAACAAACAAATACTACTAATTTCCCGTAAAAATCTCAATCACATTCAAAATGAGCTATTCACTTTGAAAGCCACAAGCTACCTAAAAGCTAAAGACAATTACAGAGTAGGTTGTTGTTTTTTTTTGTTTCCACATTGAAATGAAAATGATTTTCAGACTCTTCAGATTCCAGTAAATGTAACTTAGATCTCTTGTGAGTACTCTGCAGTGAATAATGGAGGAACTAAGCCAAATATGTGCGGAGACTTTTTGGTTGGTTGGTTGGTTTTTTTTGACAAATATGAGAGTAGGAACATATAATATGTTGCAGAAATTGAGGTATCTAGAAATAATTTGCTTGGGTGGAATCTTCCTAAAATTAAAAACAGTATCTACACTGTGTCTTATCTGCAGGTTAAGTAGATGCTCTAGCAGTAACAAGTATTTATTTTAAACAAAAAGGTTTTGAAAGAGAGGTGATTTCTTCTATATATACCAGCCCTTTTAAAGGGTGCTGGAACATTTTACTCATTAAAACCCTGGAAATAATCACTGAAGTGATGCATCTGAGGCTGCACAAACCCTAACTTGCATCCTTCCTTTACATGACAATGACTCGTGAGAGAGTCAGCCTTTATTTGTATGAGGTGCTTGCAGGCACTCAGGAAAACCTGAGCAGTGGCTCTGCAGGTTAAGAGAATACAACAAAATGCTCTCGTCCTCAAGGTCTCTGAGGAATGGTCTGGGAACAGCAAGTGAGAGTTCCTGACATGGATTCTGGGTATTTATGGGTTATTGTTCCATTCCTCAGCAGAAGAGCCTCTGTAAAAACATTCTAGCAAGAAATTGCAGTAATGCAGTGATACAAATGAAAGCAGTTCCTTATTAATCGTTTAGGGTATATTTTCACACTTCTTATGAGTGAATTCTCATAAAATTAATGCTATTATAGGTGATAAACAATTATCTGAGGTAGCTAATCTTTCTGTTGTAGGCTTGTGTTTCTGAAATTATCTGATTATTAATGAAGTCTGTAGAACAAAACCTTATAGTACATAAAAAAAACCCATAAAACAACCAAAAGCTTCGTCTAAACGATGTTAAATCACTTATCAGTAATATTATTCACTGCTGAATGTGTACCTAATTTGAAAATGTGTCTCACAAATTGCCCCCCTCTAAAAAAGTTCATGAGAAGTTTTCAGCAAAATATTTTTTTTTTGTGATATATACTTTAATTTTATTAAAAACCTGGGAGTTTTTCTTTGTTTATTTGGGATTTTTTTTCCCCAAAGAGAAACATTCTATATCACCAGTTAATATTTTATGATTATGTTCTGAAATCACCTTTTTTCCTTGCTGATTTAAACTTAAATTTGGAAAATCCCTTAGACATTTATTTATTGTCACCATGAAAAATATGGGAAAAAGAGGAAGACAGAACAGACATCAGTGGACTACACCAAATGTTTGCTTATTGATAAGCCTGTGCTTAAGCTATGCTGAAATGTTAGAGATTAATTCCAGAAGAAAACTAAAAAAAACCACCAATTACAAATGTGACTAAATTATGTTGTTCATCAGATCACTCTTATTGAGATGAGCACGAGCATCTCTGAAAGGTGCATTCCACAGGAATTTGTAGGAGTAAAATTTGCACAAGAGTTTAGAACTGCTTTACTTAATTGGAGAGCAATTAATTCAGGTCCAAAGTGGAAGTTTATTGAAAACTTAGGTTCAGGCTACATTTATAAGCACTCAACAAGAATGTAAATGTACAGCTCTTAAGATCTGCCTAAGCATGCTGTTGCTGTGAGAAATTATCCCAAAACTTGGTGCACACTTTGTTCTTTAACCCAACACTTTGTTCTTTAATTGGAAAGCTCTTAAACATATAATATGTCAAATTAAAGTAAAATAATCTGTTATTTTTCATATTAATGACATAATTACATTGCACCACTATAAAATTGCTTCCAGTCTAATTATGTCTAGGCAGAGATTACTGGCAATTAATGTAACAAATAATTTTGACTACAACAACCAATAATTGCTTTCTTGAAGACTTTCTTAAAACCTTTGAGTAATTTTGTTACTTCTACATACAGTATTGCAATAATTCTTTAGCACTTACTCTTTTCTTTAATTAATTGATTGCTACATGGAATTTCGTGTTTGAAACAGAACAAGAACAGGGGATACATTTGTTTTTGTGTGTGTTGGTGAATGGCTCCTTTAGTCAATGGCTCCACCCTGGTGGGTGAGGCTTAAGGTGCACATGCATTCACTGATGGCTGGGAGCAGGAATGCCATCCAAAGGGAAAGTGGTCCAAGAAATTCCTGTTTCACTTAAAAGATGATCAGTGCCGTGAAATAATTTGGGGACCTCTGATATAATGTATTATCTCAGGGCATGGCACATTAAAATATGAGCCTGTGAATGTCTGTAATTTAAATCCCATCTACTACCATGGTTTATACCCATCTTATCAGTAAAGCTCTCTTTTAAATGATACATGATCTAAAATTTAAAAGTAAAATTTAATTTCCTCTCCTTACCAAATACTGTGCCTCAGTACCAGGCTCATGTTTCAAGATCCATTTCACTAAGGAATCATTTTCATCTTCTGTACTCTGTGAGGCCTTTCTATGTCAGATATTTATCCATGCTTTATATTTTTGCCTGACCTTACCTTCCCACTCAGGTTGAGATACAAATTGCTGCTACTTCTGCCACTCGTGTCTATCCATTCCCTAAAGTCTTTGTGACCTATTAATCAAGGTGGGAAGAATTTCACAACCCTGGGAAAGAAGGACCCCTTAAAGTAAGGGAAAATTAGGTAAAATAAATTAATTTTAGAAATCATGAATTTCTCTCTGAAATGAAATTTCTGTTGGTCTGTAATAGATGTATAAGAAAATAGCATGAGTTAATACATCTCTAACAAAGCACCACAAGCTTCTTTCTCCAGCATGTCATCTGCGAATCATCCAGAGATATTCATACAATGAACTAAAACCTGTTTTTCCTTTCTCTTTCTCTAAAATTTAAGTTCTACAGTTTTATAGCACCACTAGCTTTATTGGACATAGGGATGTTTCAAAAAAGCTTTATTTTCAAACCTTTGGATTTTGGTCTTCTAAACTTAAGCCAGTACATAGATTGTTATTGTTGTTAACTATTGTTAAAATTGTTACTAAGCTAAACAAAATCTAAAATGGACCTCAAGCTTCTCCACAAACACTAGAATCAGAAAATCAAAACCTTCTTTTCCAAACATCCTACAAACTTTGAGCAAAATACCCGGGATTTACAAGAGTAAAACTCATAATTGTCTTTCACTATGTTGTTCTATTAATGCAATAAGACAAAAATATCCTCTACATACTAAAAAGAATGAGCATATTCTGAATCCCAGCCTAAAGGTTTAATGTGGAGATACTGTTTCAGATCTTATTCCTGTGGAAACTGAGTCCAAGTTATAATGAGTACGATTCCAGAAAGCATTCCTCAAGCTGTTACTTGCAAGCTTGGGTTTAAGAAAAAAACCTTCTTTGGGAATTTATTATTGCATTGCTCATAAAACAACATCCTATAGTTTTTTTCCACTGGCTTGTGACATACAAAAATCAGACAAGGATTAGCTGACTGTAATGCCAAATATATGAGAACAATCCCTTTGTACCTGACAGCAAATTGCAAACAGCAGCTCTGATTCCATGAGTTCATATTTCACAAGTGCTGAAATATTCAGCAGCTTATTAAGACTCGATACTTATTGTTTCCTCTGATAGAAAATGCAGTGTTCCTCCAAATATTTGAAGAGATCTGTGTTCTGAAAAGAGAGATCTTGGGAATTTCTAAGTCGCCTTGTTAAATTAACAAGCATCAGTAATGAACTAATGAAAGCCCTACAGTTCTGACAGACGCACACACCGAGATTCATACACCCACCAACTTCGTG
>WAAG01029155.1:5701-74661 GCA_013390105.1 Tichodroma muraria
CAGAGAAGTCAGGAGCTTGTCAGTGCTCCTCTTGAGGCTGGAAACAGCATTTCCAGTCCAGGGAGCAAAGAGTGAGAGACAAACCAAGGTGTTCCACACATCAACACAAGGCACTTTATCCGAACAAAGAGCCGTATGTCCATGCCAGGGAGGTTTTGCCATGAAATGAGAACCTCTTTCCCTTCCCTTAGATTTGAAACAATGCAGATGCAGCTCCAGGTTATCAGGCCTGAGATGTGCAAATCTCTCTTTTTTCTCACTTCAAAGCTGTACATTCTGATGTCTCTCAGGTCAACCTTTATCTCCCCAAATACATGGTAGGAACAAAAAAAAGTTACTAAACTCTGGGGAGAAACTAGTTCTTTTCCTGTAAGACTTTGTTCACTCTCCCATTCCCTATGAATGTCATTGTATCTGCTGTTTGCTGAGCAGGAAATGCATTATTAAAGCAGTTTCTCCTCCATAAAATGCTTTGCATCTGACTGTTCCATTGTAAATCCATAGCCACAAAGTCAGGCCACCTTGGGATAACCCAACGTGAAATCTGACCTGATGAAAATGGTTCATGCCTCCCAGCCTGCATTGCAACCTGTGAGAAGGGCTTTTATTATTTATTCAAAACCTGTTTAAATCCCCCTTTTTCTGAAACAACCATTTTAAAAATATTAAAACACCACAGCTAAGCTGGGAGATTAACCAAGTTTAAACCTTATCATCGCAGGTGGGATATTAGTCCAATAAAATGAGGAGGGATGGCAGGCTGCATGGTAACTGGAGCCCCTTCTACTCAGTAACTAATCACCGAGAAAGCATTTGGGGAAGGAGGGGGAGAGGGGATGAGGGACTGACACAAACAATGCATCCAGGCTCCTGGCAACCCTCTCTGTTTACCATGGTGATGCACAAAAGGAAGAATGCCATGCAGAGCAGCAGACCTGGATCTGTCCCCATAACACTTGCCCTAGATTCAAGTGCTCTGGGAGGCTGAAAATGTGACCTTCAGATTTTTTTCTGATGGGTGATGCTGCAGCTGGACAGCACTGTTCCAAAGCTGTCAAAAGGCTGCAGAGTGTTTGCCTGCATTTCTTCCTTTACACGTTTTACTTTTACATCTGTAGCTATAAATGCCTCTCTTCCACATTTCCACTCTTGTATTGATGCTTTTTAAAGAGAGCCATAGTCTTTCTATGGGCCTTATTCACCCAGAAGCATAACTTCATTAAAAGTATTTGAATTAAAACCCATCAAACTCCAAAGTTTTCAGGTGAGGGATGACTATTTAAAATAATATTCTCCTCTCTTGAGAGTGGTATTTTCTAATAGGCCATTCACGTTGTAAGGTAACCTAACTTCTGTTTTCCAGTCAGGAGCAGCTTATGGGAACAACTTCAGTGTCCTACAGCTGGATCAGCCCTTCCCTTCTTTCCCCAGACTTCGATCCCATGATGCAGGAGGACCACAAATGGAGGTACAGCCTGGGGAGCCCCAGCAAGAGATTGGGCGCTTCTAACCCTGAGACACAGATGTGCCAAACAGGAGACTCCTGCACTGCCCAACAGCACAGTGAGAAAGGGGTTTATCAGTACAGGTACTTGACCATCTGAGCGGTGAGAGAATCATTTAATGCTAAGAGAAATTACATTGGTTACTTAAAGGTTAACCTCTTTTTGTCACCAGCATTTAGACCTATGAATTTGGTCCCTTTCTAGGGCATCTTTACACAGACACAGACTTACAGTGGAGAGGATGCAATGTAAAAAAAACCCAAACAAAACAAACAGTGTAAGCAAGGTTTTAAGGGCTACGTAATTGTCTGAGTAAGGGACAGTCATCACTCAGTGGTATTTCAGTAATTCAAATTCTCCAGCCTTGAGAAGTTTTAGGAGGAAAATTCTAACATGTAAAAAAATCCACTATGATTTTAAGTAGATGAAGACAAAAGGGCTAAAAACCACACCACTACTCCTGTCCCTCACTGTTGATTCTGATAAAAGGTTTAATCAGAAACTAACACTCCACACTCTCTACAAAGGAGAAGGACAGTTTTGAGAGCTGGAAGCTGGCTTATTTGAGCTGGACAGCTTTCATCTGGCTATCATTGAGGAAAACTTTGAGTGTACATTTGTTTGTTTTAAACATAAACCTGTTTCTAACAGAAGAATTTGTGCTTTTGCCATGTATCCCAGGTACTTAGGCAGGCAGCATGCGCTGTATAACCCCAAATCATTAAATAGCCCTTGGCCACTGCTTGAAGTGAGACAAGTATCTGCCTGAGCTATGTACTTAAATGCTTAAGAAAGGAAAAAAAGGGGGGGGGCAAAGTTAATAGAAATCTCAGAGTACTAATAATGCAAGTATAACTCCTAGACAGAGAACTACTGAATGGTGCATCCAGAAATACTTAGGAGGAATCTGAAAATAGTAAACGAGGTGCTTTGAAGGGTCATCAGTGGGTGTGAAGGACAAACACAGTGTTAGAGACTAATGGGGAAAACCCTCTAACCTTGCTGGGTTGCCTGAGATCAGAGCCAGGGGGAGAATAGATCCAGAGCAGGTGTGGGATGGCCCAGCTCTCAGGTATTTTTGAACACACCTGCCTGTAAGCCTGCTGCCCATGTTCCCAGCCCTTGATGATTGCATCTGCATCTCCTTGTCATTAACATACTTTTTTTGGTGGGAATTGTAGAGAAACATTTAATTATGACTGAAGGAACGGTCCACCAAGGAGTGGGAGAAGGCTGATTTCATTAAATTAAAGATTTCCATGAGATTCTAAGGAGTAGCACAGAAGTGAATACACAGGGAGGATCCACATGGGACATAGAGCATCTGATTCCTGTTGGAGGATGGACTTGCTACTCATGATGTAGTTCAGGTATTTTTCCAGCTCTCAACTCCAAAGGATTAGAGTGGCTCCCCAGTGGTTTGGGGTTGTGTTGGCATTCTTGGATTCTTTGGGGTTTATTTAACCTCCATCCCACTAAGCATGGCCTCTGCAGTCCAAGATGTTTCCTTTTTCTGAGAGTGACACAGGCAGTTCATCCCCATTCAATACTCCTCTATACAGTTAAATGTTATGTGAGGGATAATCATCACTTCCTATCTCAGCTACATTAGTCTCTTCCTGTATACCAATTTATAATCAGTATAAGTTTGGGATATAATACAAGTTTAAAGCTTGCTGCCAAAATATTGCTGCCAAAATCAAGTTAATTATATGGTGCACAAGACGCACAGTACTGCCTTCCACTCTCAGGACGCATTCCCGGTCTTCTACACCAACCGTGTCCTCAGTGAAAGCCTCTTTAAATATGTCTTCTTTAATACAAGTAAAGCAGCTCTATCAGATCTCTCCATATACATAATCTCAATTCTTTGTCAGACCAAATCCGAAATCCCTCTGGTTTTGAACATGTATTAGGCTTTAGCACAAAGGTCACCAGAGAAGACGGCCCGGCCGGCAGGGAGAGCCCCTCGCGCTCAGCCCCGCCGCAGGCGAGGGCTCACGGAGCGCTGACAGCGGGGCACCGGAGTGAGACCGGCGCGGGGAGCCTCGGCCTGCTGCTGCCAGAGCATCGCTCAGGAGGTGGCACTGGAGTCTGGTTCTGCCGCCTGAGGTGGAGGTGCGGTGGGGACAGACACAGCGCGTGAGGATGCAGCCCGCGTGTCCTGGCGCCTCCAGCCTTGGGCTGCGGCGACACCTCCCGGGAGCTGATGGCACAGGAGCGGCACCCGCTCCTCTCCTCCACTGCCTCGGCTCTTACCCGATCCACCATTTAGAAATGGCCTTTCGATTTTTAACACGGAGTCCAGAAACTTTCCCTATTTGACATTTGTTATGTTCATTCCTCAGAGAATTGTTTTGTTACCAGGAAAACTTCTGATCTTTTACACACCACCAGTATTAAGCTTGTAGAAGACAAGATTCTAAGCTCTTTTCTATAGAAGGTATCTGGAACTTAACTGCTAAGTGAGTGAAAAATGCTTGGACAGTGGTAGTTAAGAGCCCTTTTTCCTTCTTAGCCCAGTCAAAGACCCAGAACATTTGCCTGTATGGACAGATGGCTGGTGGTTCCTGGGACTGGATGGTAGGGATCAATAAGTACCTGCATGCACTAGGAAAGTTGTGAAGCCCCGGTTCAGCCCAAAGACTCCCAAACAAAGCCTTGGTTCTGGTTATGACCATTGTGAGGTGATGTGTGAGAACGGAGGACACTCTTGGGGGATCCTTTGATAAGTCAGTTGTGGTGTGACTGGGTAAGTCATTCCCACATCAGCCCCTGTGCGGGTTCTTGTCAGTGGTGTCTGGCACACTCCGGAGGGTACTGAGAATTCAAAACTCCTGTCAAAGGCAGAAGCTTCCAAAATCTGAGCAGCAAGGAAGAACACAAAATGTCCTTATCTTCCTGCTGATGACTTGGACTCAGTAAAACCAAATGCCTTCCATAGTTCCTCACACCGCAGTGCAATGCCAGTCCTTTACCAGGGGAACAGCCTGGTCACTCCAGGACAGAAGCCTCACAGTCCTAGCTGGCTCTCTGGGGGAATTCCAGTGCTTGTACCAACATAGATCTAAGGATGCACAAATATCCTGCTAAGCTCCCTTTGTAAGCAAAACCTGGGATTTCACAAAGGCTCAAGTTGTGAGGAAACTGGCTGCTGAGGAAAGAAACAGAACTGACTCTTTCATGTCACTGCAGAGACCCCTCCTGTCAGCTCAGTCACATCCTGTCTCCTGAGCATGTTTCATTCAGAAAGAAATGATTCTTGCTACTCTTCAGAAACAAATATGAAGCGCTATCATTACATTCAGACATAAAAAACCAGACTAAATCCTGAATTCAAGCTGAAGTGGGACTTCAAAGTGTTCTGCCAACTTGGACACTTGCTGTCAGTCACTGGGCAGTGGGACAGGACAGTATCTAACCACTCTCACTACCTTTTCCCCAGAAATGAGTGCTAGAGTTGTAACAGCAAGAGTGTTCCTAGATGCTTGTTTTTCAGTCTCAGCTCTTGTCCATAAGGTTTTTTTTCCCCTCCTTAACAGAATGGCACAGTCTTCAGCATCCTCCCCGGGTTCCCATCTTCTTTGGAAAATAAACAGCTCTGATTGTTGTGCACTTGAGATTATGAAAACATCAAGTCCATTAGTATTTGGCAAAGTGCTCTCTCATTTCCTTCTGATGTAATAATTGAGAGAGAGGGAGCAGAGACGGCAAAGATAGCACAAGGCACAAGTTAATGACCTTCTCGCATGTATGTGTGGGCTCTTTGAGAGGGAGCCTTTTCCAAGCCCCATCTCGCCTCCACTCATACTCTTTCAGCTGAAACACTGCTTCAATGTGGCTTTTATTATTTGATCTGATGTCCCTTGGCCAGCCTTCAGAGGCAGCTAAATGGCAGGCAGGTGTGGGGGGCTAAGAGACAAAAAGCAAATGGAGCTAATGCTTCAGCAGGCCTGCTGCACACAGGCCTCGGCTCCAGCCCCGCAGGCAAATGCCACTGGTGCCCAGTTCCTCTTGCCTGCTTTGGTTTCACTTACACATTTAAGTCAGGGGGGAATGCGTCCTGCTCCGCTCTCTGAGGGAGAGTCTTTGGAAGACTGAAGGCCTGATAAAAATCAGGACGTGGGTGGAATGGCTGAGTGTAGAAAGGGATCAGCCGTAGAAAGAAAATTGACTGAGGTCACTGGTTGCTACTCTGTAAGTGTTGGACTGGCCACCCACTTACTTGACTGCCAAATTTGTGGCTTTACTTCGGGTGCCTAGAGCCAAATTAAAGTGGAATAAATTCCACAGTAGGGTATAGTGTTCCCTGCTGGCTTTCTCAAGTCTTTACTTCAGTCTTTTGAAGTGCTTCTAGAAGCCTCCAGAGATGTGTAGCTTTCCACATTAGATTAACTGGAACCTAAGCAAAAAATCTCATCTCATTTAAAAAAATAATCTGAATTTGACAGCTGAAGTTTTAGGAAAATAAAGATTGCCCTTTGCCAAGTGGTCCCTTTTGAGGGCCCCACCTTGAAGTGACAAGTCCCTGGGCTACCTGAGCTAAAAGGTGATAATATGGATACTGCTCTTCCTCCATGACATTGAAGCCCAGTCCTTCCCTGTACCAGGTGTCCCTGCTCCCACTGGATTCACGTAATCAGCACCCCGGAAAGAGGAAGCATGTGAAGGTTCACAAGTGGATTTCAGTAGGATACTCCCTCCTGCAGCCAAGGGCTTCTGTCAAGGAATGGGTGGAGCTCTGAACAGCCTGGGCTAGTGGAAGATTCCCTGCCCATGGCAGGGGGGTGGAACTGGAGGATCTTTAAGGTGCCTTCCAACGCAGGCCATTCTGTGATAAAGGATTACTGATGCCTATGAAGGATTGACAGCAGTGCCAGGAGGCAGTTCCACACTTCGGGTGCCTACAGAAAGAGTCCTTCCCCTTTACCCCCAAGTAAGGGTACCTCCGTCTTCCTTTGAAAGTGTTGCAGTGGGAGAATTAAGCAAGTTAGTTTGATGTATTCTGAGTCTCAGCACGTTTGAGCTGGCCCTGTTTTGCCACCACAGCACCCTGGGCTTACATGTTCCAAGGCAAACCATGTGTTCTTTGTGCAGCAGCATTGGAAGACTTGGGGGGGGGGATAAGTTTTATCATCTTTTCACCTCCCATTCAAAAAGGGATGACAAATGGATTATAGGATTGATCTGTACCAGAAGACACAGTATTTTTGAAAAGACCTTTAGAAGCATCCCCAGCTAGTTTCAGGACTGTGTAGCAGTCCTTCCCTGCCAGTCTAATATACCTTTATGTTTGATCATGAAAAACTTCATATCAGAAAAATGCTCTTTTCCAGACCTAGCTGGAAGGATAGCTGTTTCCTTCCTTTGTGTACATTTCCTCCCCTCATATTTTATACATGCAAAGGCATATACATTCCTACTCCTTTCTGCCATCCTTACATGGCTGCAGTTTTGATTTCATTGATTGCACACACCAGTGTCTGCAGAGCTGCCTTAAGTAAGTCGAAGCCGTTGGGAATTCAAGGTGAATACATTTTTCTCCTTCAGATACGTTGTTTTAGTTAAAAGCCATTCCGGCTGCTCCATAACAAAACTAGACACAGTGGGCCCCATTGTCCGGCTCTTGGGCAAGGTAGCATATATGGATTAAGTGATGAATTGCAAAAAGGGCCTAAAAGCCAAGCTGTAACTTCACAAAAAGGCCATTAAAGGTGAGCGCTGTCAGTGAAGTGCCCATTCAGAAGGGCTTTTATGACCCTCGGTATTCCAGAGACGTTCAGGAGCTACAAATGGTTCAGATACCCTACGCAAGTGACACATCTCCATCTGAACCTGGCTGGGACAGCTGCTCCTTGCAGGGGTGGGGGTTGGGACACAAGCACTATCTACACCCAGCAGGTGAGGAAAAGCAACACCTTGGTCCTGATCAGACATAAGTTGTGAGTTTAACCTCAAGGTGAAAAAATTGTGGAGAAAAAAAAATGAACAGAAAATAAAAGCACACATTTTTTGGGCTACTTTCACCTCCTAAATTTCACCCTCATCAATGCTGTGTAAAATCTCATTTTGTCTCTTTTTATACATTCCTTCATATGGTTTTCATATAAAACATCATAATTTCAATTATTGACACTTTAAAAAGCACGTCTTAGAATTTTGTACAGAGCAGAGGGGTCTATATGGCTTAGGCGATAGAAAATAGCTTACCTGTGGACTGGGATGTTCACATCCTTTAGTGGCATGGAGCTGCTAGAGGTAAATTGTGCCTGAGTTCCCTTACCCTCCATATTAGTCTCTAAAAGATGAAGGAGAATGAATTAAACCTGAGCCTGATTGTTTCTATCAAGCTTTAAAAGCACAGTTCACAGAGCAGCAGATCCATTACAAATATTTTGATTGCTTCCTGAAAGAAAAACATGCAACTTTCTTCTTCGTAGGGGAACTGAAAGGAGTGGTTTGTTGACTTGTGGTGCTTTGAAATCTGTAATTCAGTGCACTTGTGAAATGTTGGATGATGGTGGTTTGAAATAATTGCAACTCAAAGCAAGTAAATCTACCCAGGCTGGAGCATTGGCTGTCTCATACAGCTGAAGTGAGCAGTCGTTTCTCACCTGGAATTCACAGCTGAGGTGTTTTGGGGCAACTGCAGTTTAGCTTGAACTATATTCAGGTCTTGGCTGAATTCAGTGTTTCAGGCAAGACATGCTGAGGGCATTTCTTTCTCCACAGCAGCAGCTGCTTTTCTAGCACTGCTTTTCTGAGATCTGAGCTGGCTTTTCTGAGATCCCTTTACTTGGACCTGTACTGGCCCTTAAAACCCAAGTTCCTGCTCTGGTCCAGTTGTAATACTGAGCTGAAATCAGCCCTCTCTCTCTTTCTTTGGCTAAGAGGAGCCGAGGCTGGAAGCAGCTGGGTGAACTTTTACCAGTTTGGTTGCAGTTATTTGCTGTGATGCTGCTGCTCCTCCAGCAGCAGCTCCCTCCCCAGCACCCAGCCGGACACAGGCTCTGCTCAGCCCTGAGGAAACGGCTCCCCTGGCAGCGTGCCTGTGTTTGGGGCTTCACTTTGACATGTCATAGCCTCACACATTGCTGGGGAGGTGTTGGAAAGGCACCGCAGCCTCTCTCTGAGCGGTGCTCTTTAAACTTTCTACTGATTAGGGGCCTTTTAGCACTCAGCTGGCTTTTCCTAATGGATTTTGCCTTTTCATTGAGACTATTTTTTTTGCAGGCGTTGCCAAAGTAAACAGTCACGGATGGCTATTTGGAAAGCAGGGGAGAGAAGAAAGGGACATAGAGTCAGCACTGGTCCAAATGTGTCCAGACAAGCACTATACATCAGCTGATATGTGTTGGGGGCCAAGTGCTGCCAGAGCTAAAATCTCTGGGAAAAGGAGTCCATTTGTTGAGAGACAGGCACAACAGATACAATTGCAAGGTCTTCTCTTGGATCAAAGATGCCACGCCTGAATTCTTGAGCCTTTAGAGGGAGCAGGGTGTGAGCTTAGCATTAATCAGCCCCCTTCTGATTTCTTTCCAAAGTCTTGAAGTCAGAGGAGGTGTTTGAGTAATTCCAAGCTTACAGAGTTCAAGCATATCAATCCTTCACTGCTCTGAAGCAGATAATTCAGCCAGCTCACTGTGTGGGAACCTATCAGGCACTGTCCTAAATGAAACTGCCTTCCTCTGCACAGTTCTGGTCAGTGGAAATCGCACGTCTCTGCAGAAGTTCAGAATTTGGTCCAGACCAACAAAGAAAACTGGGTACAGTGGCTCTGTCCCCAGCTGGATCAGTGTGCCTGGTAGCTTTTGTGTTGGCCCTGGATGCACTGCAGAAGTGTTTTAGGGATGGAATACATTTTCTGTATTGGCCTGTGTTTTTTATCGGGCTCTGAAAAAGAGTTGTTCTAGATTTTACAGTTCCTTCTCTGCTGCCTTGACACAACGTATGAGGGGAACAAAGCAGACCTTTTGTGTAGGGATATCTTCTTTCCCTGTCCCATCTCTGCACTGATTTGCTCCTTAGTTCAGCCACCTGCTGAATTTCTGCTCTTCTTCCTCCTCAGATTAACTACAAGAGTTCAGACTTTTTTGCCTTCAGCTGGGACCTGCTCCTTGCTGGAAGCTTCAGCTTTGTTTAATCTTGCAAAGCAGTGAGGGTTCACCTGGCTCCTGCTCAGATAAGCAAAATTCATGGACAGAGTTTGGGCTACTGACAGCTAGACCTGATCAGATGTCTTAAGTGCTTAGGACTCCTGCAGCCTCCTCTCCCCTCAGCAGTCACCAGAATGTCCAGGGGCAGGCTCTCATGTGACTTTGATCCATGCCAGGGATGGATTCCAGATGGATACTTCCCCAGCGTTGGCCTACAGGCATGTTTCACACAGCATTGATGGGGTGTTAACGATGCTAAAATTTCAGCCAAGCTCCTCAGACATGCTGGGTTGGGAATGAGGAGAGGAGTTCTTTAATAAAAACCTGATGTAGACCCGCACTTTTACCTGTAGTGCAGCTAGAGGGGCCATCAGAGCACCTGGAAGAGGGAAGTGAAGGTTCAGCCCCTGCCTGTGACCAACTTACTGAAGCACTAGTGGATCTCAGCATTTCCCAAGCCTCTGGCTGGAATTGGGGCCTGGGATGAAGCCATTTTTTGGAAGGTACCGAGTGGTGTTCAAGTGGTGGCTTGATCCTGTGGGATCTGGAGGGGATTTGCCAACGGGAGCTGCGAGGTGCCCCAGGGTGAGGGGAGCTGAGGGAAGGATCAGGCACATCCCCCCGGAGCTGTGGCTGGAGTCCTGTCTCCAGCTCCCCACAGGGCCTGCAGTGCCTTGGGACACACAGAATTCGGGGCAGTCCTGGCAGGGGGCTCAGGGTCTGCTCTCCCCTGCCCTCAAGTCCTGCCTGAATCCTTCCTGATTTCATGTGGGAGCATGCCACAGGCAAACGGAGCTGAGCCATCCTGAGCTGAGCCATGGGCTTGGGCTGCCTGAGTGGCATTACCACACTCCTGCTGGGGTCATTTTTGGCTCAGACATCCCACTCCCTTTTTTCCTGAAGTAAATGATCCTGATCTATGTATCCTAGTTCAGAGGCCATTCCACCTACGCGTTTGGCCTAATTTTTTAGGTTTTTTGTGTGTGTGTGTCTTACTGTGAATTCCTTCTGTTATTTTATTGGCCAGTTCCACAACATTCTGGGATCTTTATGTAAGTCTTTGCAGAAGGTTTTAGTTTTGTTGACCTAAATAATTTTATATAATCTTGACTAAAGTTTGCAGATTAATGCTCTGTGTTCTGCTGAGAGCCTTAAAATGAACCAGAGCTCCAGTGAGCCAGTGGCATTGATTGTTACACAGGCAAGGAGTAGCAAAGCCAACAGTTCACCCAAAATCCCACATCAGTTTGGCCAGGTTGAGAGTTTTGATCTTTCCTCTCCCCTCAATCCCTTTAGCATGCCTTCCTTATTTGCTTATTAGATCTGGAGCTGTTCTTTTGATTAACTGCACCCTTAATAACTACAAAGCCATTGCTCAGGAGGCTGAAGGGGTGGGCAGTAGTTGCACAGAAACCTGGAACAGCAGTTCCATTCCATGAGTGCTGGCCTCAGGCACTCTGAAGTTATGCATTAACACTGAGTGCCAGTGCCCCTCACCTGCACAGGCACCCTGGGCTGCTGTCTCCGAGCCTCCAAAGGAACAGGGAACTGGGGTGGAAGAGCCCCCATCAGAGTGTTGCACATGGAACAGAGCTCACCCCAACTACCCCTCCCTGATTAGGAATCTGTAGACTCTACAGCAAAGGATTTGTGCTTCCTGAATGGACAGGGGACTCATCGGAGTCACCTAGATAACAAAAGCAGAGAGATTCTGAGAAAATGAGTATCTACATCCTCTCAGCTTCTCACTGAATTTGTTTAGGGAGGGAACGTTATGTATTATGGAAAGGGATGCTCACTTGTGTGGGATATTTCTTCTAAATGAAAACAACATTTCACTAGTGAGAAGGCCCAACATAAAAAACAAGTCAGCAACACGAAGTGCAAAGAGAAGGGCAAACAAGTAAGGGGAAGCAAAGCAAAGGAAGGAGGGGTGTCCTCTGTCCCTCTGTTGCCATAGAAGCAACAGGGCCATTGGTGGCATGAGTTGTTTTCCACTTGGGCTCTCTCCATGTTTTTTACAGCTCAAGTCGCTCTGAGGCCAGGTTTGGACCCATGCAGGTCCCTTTTCTGTCCCCTGCCTGTCCCTGGACGCTCAGGCAGTGCAGCAGCATGGGGCACTGCAGTGTGCCACTGCAGCAGAACCCTTCCCACACACCACAGCCTAGCAGGAAGAAATCCAAGGGCAATTACTTGTAACTGAAATGTTGCTGAAGCCAGGAGCCCGGAGAGCTGCTCACAGCACCATTCTTTTAGCACTTCCATGGGCCATTACCCTGCTGGGATTAAGAGTGCCCTGCCCTGCCATGTGCACCCTGCCCCATCACCTGCCTCTCCTGGCCTGTCTTTTCCCCAGGCACTAATGAAATTACCACTGAGACTGATTACAAGTGGGGTGGAGCACTTTGACCAATGAACCTACACCTGCTCGCGTGGTTGACCTTTAATGATCCAGCTCTGTAACTCTGCAGTTTAATTTAGTTTTTTAAAGCCCGGTTTAGGGAGAAGCTGGAGTTTCATTTGCCATCAAAACATGACCCCTGCTGGAGGACCAAGGATGTGACTTTCAGTTATTCATATTGACAACCCCACGCAGAGAATGGCACGGATGTGATTAATGTGACATGATACAGCTGTCACTGGCTGCAGGAAAGCACAGACAACTAAAGAAAGGCTGGCTAAGGCTTCCTAAAGTATTCACCCAACTGCGAAGGTAAAAGAGTTTTTCTGGCTATTTTTTTTTGGTTGGTTGTGATTTTGGTTTTATTTTTGGGTTTTTTTCATGTGTGGGATTGTTTTACAGAATTGCAGGAACCAGTGAGCTTTTTATGCAGGGCTCTGTGTTTGTGTAATTCTTTTTTAATGGAGGTTCTGGATATCAAATCTTTTGGCAGAAAGTTTTCCAAACACCCGTAGTAGCAGCAGTTCAATTGAGGATGTAGTTTGTTCCTAGATTTATACCAGCCTGACATTTTCACAATTGAAAAATATTTAAATAAAAACAAAGAGAGTGTCAGGCTGGTAGGAGTTTTTAAACATATGTCTAATTTAGTGTGTAAGGAAAATTAATTCCACCTGTGAAGGCCCTAGGCCTGCCTTAGTTGCCACGTGGGCTGCAGCAGTTCTCTGCCGGCCTGGCTGTGTCTTTTAAAAAGGCCCAGCTGGAGTGAGCATCATTGCCTGGGGAGCAGCTGATGTTGCTGAGTAGATGACAAAGGTCCTGCAGGAGCAGGTATTGCTGAAATAAAATATCTGTCCAACAGGCAAAGGTGCATGTGCTGTGGGAAGGAGCCCACATTCCTGGGATGTGAAGGTAGAGGAGGTGCCTGGGTACTAGGGGATGGCTAAGAATTGAAAGTTTTGGAGAACAGAGAAGATATCAACAGCAGAGGCTGCTGTAGTAGCCTCAGAGCCAGCTGAGAGTGGCAGTGGAATTGGACCAGACCCTGTGGAGCAAACAGAGGGAGCCAGTGAATTCCAGCAGGTGTTGCAGAACCGCACAAGATGTTCCTGTAGAAAGAGTCCCCAGCAGTGGCATGTCCTGCTGGTTTGCTGCAAAGGGGCCCTGTGCTAAGCTGGTTTTTAACCATGATTCTGAAAGGTTTCAGCAAGTGGCTCTTACAGGGAAAAGCTGATGTGTATCAGATGAAGGAGCATGTGCTGTATGGTTTTGGCTTCTATCAGCTGTACTGGATCTGCGTGTCCGTGGTGTCAGTGGCTCCCAGGGCCCCGCGTGGTAGTGGAGCGGGAGCTGCTCATACAGAATGGCTCGGACTGGAGCCTGTCCTGCCTGCAGCAGAGCTCCCATGAGATCCCAGCAGCTGGGATGGCTCCCATGAGATGCCCTGACAGCTCAGGGCAGCCCGAATTCCTGGCCTCGCACAGCAACTGGGGCCATCTTCTTCCAGGCCTCTGCAGAGTATTTCAGGTTGCCAACAGCCTTGAGGTTTCCGTATCCCATGGGATGCGCTGTGGGATTGCTCCCTTGATACCTAGTAGGGGAACAGCCAGTGAAGCACAAACCAGGACTTGCCACATCAACTTTTGTCCAAGGGTTAAGGTTCAGTGTCAAAATAGGGAAGTGGAAGCTGCGTAATTTTATAAATCCTGCTTTGTTGTCAAAGACCAGACTTCCTGTTGGGGGATCCAGGGCTGTTTCCATTTCCACTGTAAATGGTGAGAGACTGCCCATAAACCTCATGTTTATTTCACAATTTCTGATGCTTTCTACATGTGCTGAAACAGCCTTCAGGTGGCCATGACATTTTGTCAAAAATAGAGATGGCAGTTGGGAAAGGAAAGAGCCTTTACGTCAGCCTAATCTTAAAAAGCATTTTCTTTATTGGAGTTAAAGAGCTGAGTCCATCACCACAGTGCTGCACACATTTGTTGTACGTATTCCATTATTGTTACAAATCAGCTGAGATTTCAGTGTTTTCTTTCAGATTTTCCTTACAGTCCTCATGGAATGGAATACTTGACTGGTAGGTTTGGTCTATGAAGCCAATGCATTAGCCACAAACCTCCATGTAACACATAGGGCTCTACAGTGATTCCAGGCACTTGCAGCTCTCACAAGGAAGACCAGTGTAACTGTTCTATACAAACTTGCTCAGGGTAATTGAACAGTGTCATTTAGTATTATAATTTACAGTAGTACAGTGAACTAAAAGATATAAGCTCGAAAGTTTTAAAAAAAAAGGTAAAATCTTAGGGGCTCTTTTTGTAACTGTCCAAATTCAGAGCTAAGATGCCCCAAAATTCCAGTGGACAAGAATTAACATCTACTGAGGAAGTCCCAAATGGCCATTAAAGAGACATGGAAAGGAGTAGCAGTTCCTCCATCCAGTCCCTGGAGTTGACACAGCATGCTCATGTGGGCTCCAGCTGGTATGGAAAATGAGTTCTTTTAGGATACATTTTAAGGGAGAGAGTCACAAAGATCAGCTGTGAAACACGTGGTCTGCAGAAGTTCCCTTTTCCCAGCCAGCACTGCTGTAACGGGGGCTGTCCCTGTAGCCTGGGATGGCACAGCTGGCACCAGCCCCCAGCCCCACATCCCAGGATGGCACAGCTTGCTCCACCACCACCCCCCCCACACACATCCTGGGATGTCACTGTCATTAAATGTCATTTTTGGCACTTCTGTGTTTGGGAATGACTGCTAAACCCAGAGTTTTTCACTCTGAAGAGACTTCCTGGGGTCCAACAGCCCAACCCAGCAGCTACATTTAGCATAGAATTCCCAAATTAGCACAGAATCCCAGAGTATCCTGAGCTGGGAGGGACCCACAAGGATCATGGAGTCCAGTTCCTGTGGGTTCTGCAGCTCCTCTGGGAAGCCTGAGGCCATGGCTCTGGTCCCTCATCCAGGGCTGTCCTGCAGCCGCCGTGGCCCCGTCCCCGTCGCTGTGCAGGAGAGGGGCCAGGCCTGACCTGCCCCTGCCAGCTCCTGTTGGAGACTCAGCCCCTCCCTGCACGTGGAGGAGTTCACTGACCACTGACAGACCCCTGGGTTTGGAGCTGCCCGTGGAAAGCAGCCACTGCTCCCGTGGCACTGGATTATCCCAGGCTGCTCCCACCCGCCCCTCTGGCAGGATTGTCCATCCTTGGCATCAGTGACACCCAACTGCCCCTCGCAACAGCCATGGTTTGAAACATTTCATTCCACCTCCGATCACATCCCTGGACCTGCACCTTGCAATTCCTTCCCTGAGAATGCCAAAACTCAGAGCTCAATACAAGAATAAAACTCCACCAACAGTTTCAGTAATTCAATAATTTATTCATCTAAAAAAGTGTGTAAAAGTATATAGCTCTCATCCACAAGGTATATATGAATGACATTTAAAATGGAGGTCTTTTATTATTATTGTTTCTTTTTATCAAAGTCTTTTTTAGTGTATTGTACCAGCGATATACTGTAGATTTAAAATGAACTTCACATTTTTTTTTGTTTTCTTTCAAATTGTTGGCTATATATAAAAGAAGCTCACTGCAAAATGCTCAGAGGAAAAAAAAAACAAAAGAAAACAAAAAGAAATTCAGAACTCCCCAGAAATGTACAGCTTTTACATTTAAAAAAGGTTCTGAAATATACATACAAGCATGCTGGACATTCCCCACCCTCCCGCTCCCTTTAGCTCAAACAACTGTAATAATAATTCTGATTTAGGCATGATTTTCCAAAGTTAGAAATAAAAAAAAAAAAAAATAACTTTCTTCACTCTGTAGGAAAGCCAGGGCTTGTACATTTCAGATTAATTCAGTAAAAAACTCACAAGTAAAATAATGCATATTTAAGAGAAATATTATACAGAACTTTTCACACTGAAGTACATAAGATTTTTCTTTAAAATCTATTGCCATTCATTTATTTTGCACAAAAACGTATAAATATGTCACCAGCTTCTCTTAACTTAAAAAAATTAAATAAAAGACACCAGATGAAAACTACTCCTTGCTGCCCTTTTTTTAATTTCTAATTTTTGCTTAGAACCAGGTTTGTGGGGAAGAAACACCCCTGGATAAAAACGGCCCATTTAGAAACAATAAGCAAAATAATAATCCAAAGTTCAGATGAATCCTGGGAACAAATAACCCCCAAATGGTAAAAGATTACAAATGTCTACTTTACATTTTTTTCCTCCCCAAGTTAAATTTTTTATACAAGTTTACAATCTTCATCTTTTTATGCTCTTCAAAAGGCCTTGAGAATTTTCTTTTCTGATTAAGAAAAAATAGTACTGCAATATTTTTAAAGTCAATTTTACACTGTACACATTAGATACAAATGGTTTGATATCAGATTTTTTTTAACCTATACATTGCAAAGAGGACACCCACACGGAGGGGTGGAGCAGGGAAGGAAATAATCCATTTACAGGTTCCTCTCCTGCCTTCACCTTCTCATTACACAAGCAATTCTTTTTTTTTTTCTTTTATTATTTTATATAATTTGTTTTAAATGTTACATTATCTCAAGAAAAATACTTTTTAAAATCATAGAATTTCATTTTTTTTAACCAGAACATGAAAGTCTTTTGGAAGAACTCTAAACTTGGTAATTTTTCTTCACAGCCAGGGGAGGGGTCACTGAGCCTGATCCAAGTGCCTGACCCTGCCCCCCTCCTGCTGCCCAGTGCACCCCCAGAAATGAGGGAATGGGGCTGGAATAGGAACCCCTTGGAGCCTGGAATGAAGGAGTCATAAAAATACTTCAATTAGCCATTAACCTTCCCAATGGCGATCATTTCACTAAACAAAGTAACTTTGCCACCACAGTGGTGTAACTTCAAGTACTAATTTAATGATATAATTTTTTAAAATTATTTCTTTGAAATAATATTCCTATAGTCAGAAAAAATACACCAGATTTGTGACTGATTTAGTGTAAACAAAAAACATATTTTTGGATATGTACATGGACGAGTCTGCCCAGAATTAAAGGGCGACTTGGCTTTCAGTAAATACTTTTCTAGCATCACTAAATTTACTGGAAATATATTTCAATCATAGCTCTACAATAGATTAATTTACCACTTTCCACTTGCCCTGACACTGGGCTTTAAAGTATTTTTCCTCCCTACCTCCCTCTCACTCTTCTCCCTTAGGTAGTGTTATCCTTCATTAAACACTCGCTTTAACCAGGCTAAACACAGGGGAGAATTCCTTAAAATACAAGATACCCTTACCAGAACATGCTTCCTTTCCCAGACTTCGATTGTTCTGAGCTTCACTTTTGATTTGCCGGTCAGAAGAGTGAGAGGTCTGTAGATAAATAACCCTACAGTGGAACGGAGCTGGATTTTCAAGGTATTTCTACTGTTCCTGGCCCTTTATAATTTAATCCCTCCCCTCCCCAAACCTAAAAATAAATAAAGTATCTCCAGACCATTCATATCTACATGGACAGGTAACAAATGCATGCATTCATCCCAATCCACTCTGACAGGAACTCCAGGTAGACAGAAAACTCCAATATTTATACGAGACTACAACTGTGTGGTTTTGTGTTTGTGGTTTTTTCCTCCTGCAAAGTCCCGGTTTATGACGATCAAACAACGAAACACCCGAACTGGTCGCTACAGGGTGGGTTTTACTCGCAGGGCTGACACTGCTCGTGGGTCTTTTATCAGTTCCTAATGCAAAAAGATCCTGTAGTCTTCCTTAAAAAAATAAAATATTAAAAAAAATAATCACGCAGACCAGTAGTTACTGAGCCATCAAATTAACACTGGCTTGAGGTTATTCTGTGTTCACTGTTCTCGGACGTTCCCAGATTTTGGACTGAAGCTGCCAGAGATGTTCATGGGTAGTTTAGTTTTGAACACTGCAGGATTCACATGTGCTTTTGGAGGAACAGAAGCACGGCACAGGACTGGTCTGAAGAGAAGCGAACGGAGCTCTTTGCAGGTCGTGGCACGTTCCCGGGCGGAGGGGAGAAGCAGCCAGAAGAACAAGTGCTTGTGTGTCCTACAGGATGTTCATGATGGCGTTGTAGAGCTGGGTGAGCACCACGAAGTGCACGGGCAGGCAGGAGCTGCGGTCCTGCGTGGCCGGGTTACACGTGAGCCAGGACAGGGCGTTGTACTGCTCCAGCACGAACCTGCACGGCGAGGCAGAGACATCACAGCCTGCCCGGGGGGCTGTTAATGGGCTCTTCTGGACCTACACCCTGACAGAGCTGCCAGTGTTGGCAAAGGAGGAACCTCACTGAAAAGCGGGAGGTTTTAGCTTTGCTGTGTATGAACTATTTGCATGAAGCCCCTCCCAAACACACACAGATTCTGGACTCAGTGGTTTGACAGCCACTGCTGTTAAAGCCTTGAGGATTGAGCACCTCTGCCTCTGGGCACCCTGGGCCAGCATTTGCTCACACCGTTCCTGTGATCCTGTATGCAATTGCAATTTCTCACCTTGTATCTGTTGCCTCTCATCCTTTCCCTGTCAGCTGCATTTTTGTTTTACTCAGTACCTGGGACACCTGTGAGTGCTCAGTCCTCCAGGAGGATGCAAATTCAGATCTAGAATAGTACACTCCCAATTTCCTTAGATTAGAGATTCCTGTTCCCTGCTGATGTTTGTTTTTTCACTGGGGTGTCCCACACTGTGTGCTCTCATCACACAGATCTGTGTCCAGTCCCCAAAGGGGGGTGGAGGCAAGCAGGCCCCACATCATCCTGAACAATAAAACACACACCCTGCACGCAGTCAGGGACAGTGTCTCCTTTATACCCCAATCCTAGCACAGTGGTATCAGGAAGTGCTTTTATCTCCTCCTACAAATCCATTTGGTTCTGTAAGATCACGAGTGGCACAGCTCAGATTAGACGCCAGGGGAACAGAGCAGTCTGGGTGGGTGGCAAACCATGATGTCCCCCTGGCAAGGCTGAGCTGTTCTGAGTTTCCTTGGCATCATCGTGCACAGCAGAGGGAAACCCACAGAATTCCCCCTCAAAGTCCTGCTCTGGCATCTTGCAGGAGGAAATTCCCCAAGACACATAGGGCACGGCAGGGCTAAAAAGTGCTGATAAAACTGGTAAGTAATTGTGATAGGGTGGAAAGGTTACTCTGAAACCTCTGAGCTCAGTCCCCAAATGTTTAGGGCGGAAATGAAAACCTAAAGGGTGTTACCTCAAGACATCTGATGTAGTTTTAGAGTCGAGGGGGTGAGGAACTCGCTGAGAATTTCTGGCAGGAAGAAGCTCATCTGTCTGCGCTACAGAGATGTGGTGATGGAGAGAGGCCTGCACAGAGGGAAGGTGCAAAAATTAGCTCCTCAAACAGCAGGTACTGCTAAAGATTCCCAAGAAACATCCATTGTGAATCACCTCAGGATGGCGTGGGAAGTTGACAATTCACGTTGAAGCCCCCCATGACCAAGTGTATTTCCAAATTAGTGGTAACATTTCTGAATAAACCCACTGCAGTCCTGGAGTGGGTGGTCTCAAGTTCACCCTGACCCCACAGACTCCAACTGCAGCTTTTACAGGCATGGAAATAGCAATGGCTAATGAGTGCTCCATGTGGAGCATGACAGACCTTCAGGAAGAGGGGACACTGGTTCTGCGCCTGAGGGCAGGAGGACCAGAACCACTGCGGGAGGTTCTCCGCTTTGGCAGTCGACACAAAGTATCCCAGAGCCAGAGGCTGCTGCTTCAGCTCTTCAGGGGCTTCCCTGGAGAGGAGACGTTCACCTTGACTCTGCAAGACAGGGAAAAGGCAGCTCTGAGGGTGTTGTCAAGACAGCCCACTCCCGGAACGGTGACTTCATTTGCTAGTTAGTGTCCTGTGACAAATGAGCCCTCCTTTAGTCAGTCAGGAATTTCTGTCAAAGTTATCCAAGGCCTGCCTTTTATTCCCCTGTAGCTGGGTTCTCCAGGCTTATGTTTCAGAAGCACTGTAGATTCCTAAACAGCTGGGAGAGCAGTTCATTTCATCCATAAATGTCAATAGGTTAAAAAAAAGGGCAAAGCTTCCACTGCACAGAAAGCAGGTCAATTACAAATTCCTCCCTGCCCGTCCCTTCCAATGGGTCTGGACAGGAATCCAAGGCAGGGAAAAAGCCTGGAGCAGGCAGCACTGGGAGCCCGGCACACGGGGCCGGTGCCCAGCCATCAATTATTGCCCTGACCCCGGGCCCACGGGGGAATGATCACACACTGCTGCTCTGCTAAAGCCAAATATTACACTGCAATTACCAGGCCTGGCTTAATGGTTAATGGGAATTACTCGGGTTCAGCTGGAAGGGGCTTGTCCAGGGCTCTGGGCTCAGGCCATGAACCTCCCAGGGCTGCTCCCAATGGATGCAGCTCCACTGAAATCTGCACAGAAGTGGGACAGAATGGATTGCTGAGGGAACTGGGGAGAGAGAGTGAGGAGTTGTGACTTACGGCTGCAGGGTTTGGCAGCAGAATTTAAAAGTTTTTATTTGCCCACACACCAGTTTGGAATAACTGGGACAGCAGTGTGTTGCTATCGAGCCTTTGATGGGAGAGTTGCACAATCCACACAAGGTGGTTGTGGACTGAGCTCACAAAATGCAGGATTAGCATTTCTGTGGCTGAGGCAGGAGGCATTTCTCCCTCACTGACTGTATTAAAGCTGCACTGAGGCATGTTGGCAGAGTTTGCAAGGAAAATACAGGTAGGGCTTTCTACTTCCAGGGGTGAAACTACCACCATTTAGTCAGTCATGTTCAGGAGTTAGAATTCTGGTCTCAAGACGTCTCATTGACATGTCAAAAATGGTATAGAAGTTACCCTGTTTCTCTCATAAAATACTATATTATTTAATAAAGAAGTAATACGCTTTAAACTACTTTAAACTTAATACTTTTAGAACTTCACAGAAATGTGCAAAGCATAAAACTTCTACCTCTTTGTGATGGAAACCATTTTAAGAGTACAGCTCAGTCTTACATGATAAAATGTAGGAGTGAAAGAGTTCCATCAAACCTGATCCAAGCTATGCCAGTTCAAAAAAACTTGAATTACCAAAAATAATTTGCATTTTAAGTAATCACTGATGTTGGAACTGACTTTATAAAAGCCACTTCAAACAAAAATAACTCCCAAATGCTGTGTGCTCTGGGCTAAATATCCTAAGGAAACAACATCTGCATAACCATCCAGCACCTGTGGAGTTTCCACAGGCAGAGTTTCATCACTGGGAGAATTCTCTCCTTGCCTCCCCTGAAATCCACAGGAACAGGGCTGTCACAGCTTCCCTTCTCTCAAAGACTTGTCACTTTGTGCCAGGGACATTCCATAGGATTTTCAGAAAGAAATGTAATGAGTACAGATTAAATCTATGCAGGGTCATCAACTATGGCTGTGCCATACAAAAATAAAGCTGCTCTCCTCCTGCTCTCTCCCCCTCAATTATCCACCAACAATTAACTTGGAGGGTGCAAACAGCCAATGTAGAGACACCTCCAGCAGTATTTAACCTCCAATTTGAACCTAATTTTTGCTTGCTGTTGACCTAATTATATGTCAGGATCTAAAGGAAAAAGATTTTGTTGGAGCGTTTGGGTCTTTCTTTGTATTTTATTTTAAGTAGTGTGCTCCCTATGGTGCTCCAGCCTTACCCTACTGTGATGGTAGTGAGATCCCACTCCAGTGCCAGATGGTGATCCAGGGGAGGGAACTGGGGAGGAATTTGGTGAAGAGTGAAGATTCCCTGTTATCAAAATTCTAATGTCATTGTCCATGTCGTCTGGGAATGGGAGGTCAAACATGTCATCTGAAAAGGAAAAGAAAGGAAAATAATTTCCAATGTGCTATATACTCTTTTCTCCAATGATGTTTTATAATTTATTACCTTTCCCTTAAATTTATTATCATTCCCTTTTTTCTTTTACATACTCCCAACATAGATGAAAGCAGAGGTAAAAACTTTACTGTTTAATCCCCCTTAGAACCCTGGACTGCAACCACACAGACATAAAAGGGAGAATTGGCAGGCATCTATTGGGATAATGAATTTTAGCAGTGGCCACAGAATGAGCAGAATTCTCATTGTTGCAGATCCATAAAATCCAGACTGAATTTTGTATCAGAACAACTGACACCTCTGTGCAGTTCATCACAGAGACCCCTTAACAAAACACTTGGAGTCATCACACACAGCTCCATGTGCTGCTGCCACAGGTGCTGCTCCTCAGGCTCCCAGGGCTGCACACCAGCTCCAACCTCTGGGAACAGCCCTGGCAGCTCCAGGGAAACTGCTCCCAGAATCCATGAGGGCAGCAAGGCCCTGCTCACAGCAAGGGACTCGTGATCCTTTCAGACACTGCACCAGGATCCCCAGCAAAGCAGCCTTCATATCCCACTTTCACCTCAGGAGTTCCACACAGCTCATTAGCATAATTGGCTGGATTAATTTGGTTTATGTTAATATGTGGGGACGGCTAAAGATACAGGGAGGATGTGTTCGCCTTGTGCATTCCATTACTCATCATCTGCACACAGGTTACAATACCCTGAGTAAGTTATGGGAGGGAAGGATAAGGCACCATCAACACAGAGCCAAAAATTACAGCATCACAATATGGTTTCGAGGGGTTTTTCTTATCCAGATTTCTCAGCAGGCAAAGAAATCCAAGTGTATAATCACATTTAAAGTACATTTTAGTGGATAGACAGGAACAGTGGGAGCTGTCTTGAATTAACTGCATTAATTAGAATTGCAACCACATTTATACTAAAACACAAAGCCCTAAATAGAAGTCATGCATCCTACATATAATAAATAACAATTTCTCTTGAAAAAGATGAATTTACTCTCTATAAAATGGAAAAGTATGTGTGTCCTGAACTAATTTCACCTGAAATCCCAGTATTGAAACAGGCAGGTGGTTGTTTTACTTCATGTCCCAAAGAAAACCTCTGGATTGCCGGAGCAATGCTTTAACTGAAGTTTATTAACTTGTGTCCTACAGCCTCAGTAAACAAACCAGAGCTAATATCATGCTCTGCTTGGCCCCCAGAGCAGAAATGAGCTGGCTAATGGCATAAGAAGCAGCTTAATCATTAAGTAGAGCAGAGTTAAGAAAATTAAATTTAACACCATTTTGGAAAAGGCCATTCTTGTACCTGACTCTAATTAACATCTGCGGCACCAACGGGCAGGTTAATGCAGGTTAATGTTTGTCGTGCTCGGGAGGGATCCCGGTGCCTCCTGGGACAGGGATTGAGAGGGGCAACTTCCCTTCAGAGGCCCTGGGACATTCCAGGAGGGACAGATCAAAGCCTTAAAAGCAGTTGCCTGCCTTCCTCTCTAGTCCAACTGCCCTCCTCATTAATACAGCCACGGTACGTGTTTGTAGCTACTCTTGGTTTAAATTGCTTTGCACTCATTTAACGGATTTGGGACAAAGCAGGAAAATGGATATAAAGCATTAACCAGAGTCTTGCTGACTCAAACTGCAGGTTCAGTGTGAAAGCACTCTGGAGGCATCAGGAAGTCTCAGGTTGGGATGTTTTCACTACTCAACCACAAGTGCCTCCTTCCTGTCAGCTCTGCACACAACAGGGCACGATGTGAAGCACGAAAACGTGCAGGAAGCGTGCTGGAAAACGGCAGCTGGCCTGAGCAAGTCACAAGACAAAGCACATTCTGGTCTGTGCTACTTGGTGCATTGGCAGGTCCTTGTCCCTCTGAGAATAAACCAGTGTGACTCTGAGAACACACTCGGGGAAAGAACAGAGTCTCCCCCTGTAGCTAAAGCCCTGCATGGTTCCCTTGACAGGGTGGTGTGGGGTCTGTGCAGAACCCCAGCCCCCTCGGGGGTTTATTCCTGCCCAGCTCAGCTCTGCTGATCCCTGGAAAGGCCTCAAGGGATTTCCCCCTCACTCACCGTTGGTGGGGCTGAAGCCATCCTCGTTGGGGTAATTTGCAGGTGCCACCTGGATGGTGGCAGAGGTGGGGAACACCAGGATGTGTGTGCAGGAGGCGTCCTGAGGGGTGTTGAGCTGGGACGACTGCAGGTTCAGCGCCGTGCTGCGCCCGAACACCGAGCCCATCGTCACCGCGTCTGTGGGGACACACGATGGCACAGGCGGTCACTGCGTGGCCCCAGACACGTGCTCTGTGTCCAGGGACGCCTGCCCACCCCACCTGCTCCGCAAACACACACACAGTTGAAGGGCCTTATCTTCAAAAGATTACATTGCTGCAAGAGCTTGACATTAAGGTCAACCAACCCCACCCCTCCTATCATTCTGCTGCCCCTTAATCAAATATTTACTTGTTAAATGAGCAAGTTAAATTGATTTTTCACACACTTCTCTGTAGAATTATGAAATACACCCCACTTCGGTCGATATGAACACAAACACAAAAATAAAGCCACGCAACAATAAAGCTGCTCTCTCCTCTATTCTCAATTACCCACCAACAATTAACTTGGAAGGTGCAAATAGTCAATGCAGAGACACCTTTTTCAGCAGTATTTAACCAGCACCTTCAGTTTTAACCTAATTTTTGCTTGTTGTTGACCTAATTATATGTCAGGATCTAAAGGAAAAAAAAATTCTGTTGAAGGATTTGTGTCTTTGTGTTTTACTGTGATATGAAAAAAGCCTCATTTGCCATCTGTTTTCTCACATTACAAAATCTCTGCTTTGAAAATACTCAACATGATAAGTAATTTTCAAGCTCAATTAATTCTGCTCTGTATTAGTCTTTTCTTTCTAAACTTAAAAAAAACCCCAGAGTGGTTTGTAAGGATATGTTAAGGATGTGTCACCACATACATTAAAAAGTACGTGCTTAGGTAAAACAACAAAGGGAAGCTCAGCATTACATTTTACTTCAGCTTAAGCCCATGGACAGCTGCTTGTAAGTGAACTCTCTAAATACCTTCAGCATGTGAGAAGGCAAATGGGCTTTTTCCCATTTCCACAGATTCCTAATCATTCCCACTGCAGCCTCCTCCCTGCACGAGGGTGTCTGTGACACCGCTTCCAGCCCATGGGAACTGGGCTGCCCGAGCCCGTGGCCTCCCCAGGGAACAGATGAGCACTTTGGCAGTGGCCCACAGTCACCTTCCCTCAGGAGACTGCTCTCCCCACATAGCATCTCTCCATGGTATTTTGGGGAATTCTGCTGGCTCAACGTGTTTTCTGCCACACGTAGCCATGCTAGTCCAGTTCTTCACAGAAATCCCAAGTTGTGAAATGTGATAAAAGAACAGTTTTGCTAGCATTGCCATAGTTGGCTAAAACATACCTGGCATCACCACGAACGATCCCTGTGGCTCCATGGCAACGAGGCAGGCACTGAGGATGGAGGGGGAATCTGCTGCGGAGATGCCGCACATGCGGCAAACCTCCTTCAGCTGTTTGCTGATTGTCTGCAGGGAGCACTCCCCGAGCAGGATGCTCCAGTCTGCAAGGGAAAAGCACCATGGGAGGACAGAGCTGAAAAGCACCATGGAAACAGCAAAGCATTCCCAACATTTGGCATATCCCTAATCCCAAACTCTCGAGGACTGACTCCTGTGCATGCAAGGGGGCTGGCCCCACAAACTGGGTGCTTGAGGAGTTCCTGTGGAATGTTTTATTCCATGGCAATCTCTTGGCTTTCCTTTGTTCAATACATTTTTTTCCAAGACCTTTTTGTTTGTTTAGTGATGTTTAAGTTGCGGAATCACAACTGAATCCTGCCTCTATTCCTGTGTCAGGATAACTTCATTCAGAACTTCTTCTAACATGTGATAAGGCCCCCAAATTCCCTTGGAAGAACAGTGTGCAAATCCTGCGCAACACAAGGGAGTAGCATCAGACCCAGGCCACAAAAAAGGGAAGGTTTATGGAAAGCAATACAGGAATTCAGTGCCAGGGTAGGACTGCAGCCAGCTCTCCTGTAATTCATGCTGTCATGGCCCAGGAAATTCCAGTTTGGAGGATCCTCGTGATTTCTCTGCCAGGTACTTTTACACTCAGATCTACTTGGTCAAGTGGGCAGAAGCGTCAAGACGAAAATGGGGACAAAGGGAGAGAAAGGGCTTCAGCAGCTCTGGTATTGATTATAACTCCTACGGAGCCCTGCCTGGGAAGCCGGGATATGTGGCTTCCCATCTATGTTTGTCCTCACTAGGCTCTGGCAAAATAACAGTCTATCCTGTCTGTGACAGGATTTGGCACACTTTGTTTACCTTCTGTAAGGTCACGGTTCTAGGAAGCAGAGACAGGACTTGGGAAGGTTAAGCCAAATTCACCCCATCTAACGCCACCGTGCGATGGCAGAGCGCACCCTCAGCAAGTCTGCGGGTGATGCAAAACTGAGAGGAATGGCTGAGTCCCCATCCCTGGAAGTGTTCAAAAGCTGTGTGCATGTGGCACTTGGGCACATGGATCACTGGTGGCCTCAGCAGTGCTGGGGAACGGTTGGACTTGATGAGCTCAGAGGGCTTTTCCAGCCTGAACAGTTCTGTGGTTATGTGATTATCACTCTCAGTTTTTTAGTTTGAAAGCTTTGTGATCAGCTCTGAGCCATCCTGCCTTGCACTCTGGGTCCCTGTCCCACTCCACACCCTGGGAGTGGCAGCCCTGACAACTGCACACCTTTCAGCTCCCCGTGGCCCAGGCGGCCCAGGCGCCCGATGACGACTCTCCACGGCAGGGATGTCATCTGGACAATGCCGATGCACCATTCCCAGAGTTTCTGCAGCCCTATCTTCCGGGCAGACAACTTGCTCCTCCTCGACCTACACGGGAAGGAATTAAAAACAAGAGTGAGAGGACGCAGTTCCTAACTTAACTTTTACAACTACTAACAAGAAAAAATTAACATGTCTGCTTTCAGTACGGTTACTGCAGTGCCATCAAACTGCTGAGCAACACACCAGGTGTTCCTCAAGGTAAGATTTGTAAGCAAAACAGTTGTAAAACAAACTGTAAAACAAATGTAACTCAGTCACTTTCCCCTGTGCAGATCTGAAAATCTAGAAGTGCCGATTGAAATGTTCTCACTGTAACACCAGCATGGTCTCCTAGCAGAAAAGGGGATGGAAGGCATGTGAGGAGCTGGTGAGATGACTCCAGACCTGGATCCGTGGGAGAAGCCAAGGGCAGTGAGTACCTGCTGGGCAGGTCGATGTTGACAATGCAGGTCTCCAGCAGCTCCCCGTGCAGGTCGGTGCAGGACGCCAGGAGCCAGCGCTGGTCATGGGACAGGCAGTACCCGACAAAGAGCACGTTGTATTTCTGACTGGCCTCTCCGAACGTCTCTCCCAGCTCTGTCTGCTTGTCTTTGATGGGGGCCAGGATGAAGGGAGGTGAGTACAGCTGGATTGGGCTGGGCCTCTGCAACAGAGCCAGCACAACCATCAGCAGATGGATCAGAAACTACTGAACGCAAGGAACACACGCACACTGGCAGCACTTAGAGACAGACAAGCTTGAAACAATGAGTAAATTCAAAGCATTCCTAGTCAGGAGGGAGATTGGGAAAAGGGGGGCTAGAGACAATTCACTGCCAGTTAAAGCTGATGCGCTTCAAACCTAAAGATTTATTTTTACATACAGGTAACCCAGGGTACAAAAGCAGTCTTTGGACCAGTCTCTGACACAGACAAGAGTTTACACCCCCTCAGCTGTCAGATCCTCCTGTCCCCTAATCATCTTTATGCCCTTGGCTGGATTTGCTGCAGTGTATCTGAGTTTCTTGTTCTGAGGAGCCCAGAAGGGAGGAAGACAAGCACTTCCCTAGCTGTGCTGCAGCACTTTCCCAAGGCAGCCCAACTGCTGCTCCTTGGGAGCATCCGTCACGTCCAACAGGACCTCTAGGTCATCTGCAAAGCTGCTTCCCACATGGGCACCCCAAACCCATCTTCGCCTTGGAACTCCTCTCCGGAGAACACACAGGAGGGGCCTCACCAGACGTGTTCCATAATTAAAAAATGGCCAGGGTGTTTTCTCAGTTCTTCAGCAAAGTTTGGGAGTTTGCAGTGCAGACTGAGAGCAAATGTGTAAAATGCACGAAACAGAGATTAATTAAATGCAATAAGTAAATGCCAATAAGTTTGGCTTTGCAAGTAGGTTTTTAAACCCTCCCAAGCAGCTCTTTATGCCAAGGTAAGTATTTAAGTGTTTCGTTAGTCCATTAGATCTAAATAAAATATTCATAGTTATCTTTCAAAGAATGCAAAACGTTCATAGAAAGTAGGACAGATTATTCTTCCTTTGAAATCCCTGAAATTCCAGAATCAGGGCTTTAATATTTACAGTTTAAAATAGATAAAAGATAAGCTCATTGAAGAGGGGGATTTCCCCATTACCTCAGGGAATTAATACAACATCTGCAATTAGGCACAGGAACTTACTTCATATATATGTATATATATGTGAATAGAAATAAAGGTTGAGTTTAAATTCTGGCTGGAGCACTATAGACTGAAACCACAAAATGACTCAGAATCCCAACTAACAATGTTCATTTTCTCTTCTTTCAACACTTTAACCTTTTACTTTATGATTCAAACCACAAGCTTAAAATGTTTTGAAAGCAAGTTAGCCTGATGTTTTTGTTACTATTTTCTATTCCATATTAGCTTGCTTTTTCCCTTTGTATCATCATTGTCTTCTATACCTTGGAAAAAAACCCCAACAAGTATTTTCTCTATTCTTTGATATTTGAGGAAAATGGTTACAGTTTATTAACAGACTTTGATTTTCTTGCCACCAATACCAACCTCAGGATTTTTGAGGGTCATCTCAATGCTGGCAGCTGGCCCAAAGCCTGTGAGGGACTTGATGTGGATCTGTGTGGGCAGGGGCCTCCTGCACTGGCAGTACACAGAGAACGCCAGAGACTTCAAGTGCTGAATGTAGAAAACCTGTTCATCCTTCATTGTCTGCAGCATGTACTGGCAAGGCACAATCTGTGGAATTCAGACACACAATAAAACAGGGCTGAGAGGCTTCCAGGAGCTGCTCATTAATATCCAACCAGATCCACACAGTCATTAGTCACTGAACACCCAGCACACTTTGGGATGCTCCATGATTTGCATCACAGGTCCCTTGGCAGGAGTGGCTGCAGCAGGCAGGAACTGCATTCTCTGGGATAAAACTGCTTCCATCACAATGAGAGTGAATTTTAGCCCATAAAACCCAAACACCTCTATTCAAACACCCTGAAGTTTTTTGAAGTGTTTTTCTGGGCAACATCTTCACTTTCAAGTGGCCTGAACCACACAGTCCTTGAATGTTGTGTTCAGGCAGTTTTGGCTCCTTGGCTCATGGTCAGGGTTGGGAATTGTTTGCTGTCCTTGGGGGAACTGGCACTATGGGACATCCTTACAGAGGGGTCTAGAGGGCACAATTAAGATTCTGTTACAATGATTTGTGCGGTTGTTTCCCCTTTTCCATTTAGTTCCCAGTGGAAGCTCAGCAGCCTCAGCTGCTGCTCAGTTTCATTTGTTTCAGAAAGTCATGGGAAGAAGCCCACAAGGATTCACAGGTTCAACCAGCAAGAACCAGAGCTACAGGGAGATTTGCCTGGGACATGAGTTTGGGGGCTGAGACCCAACTGCACAAGAGCAGAAAGGAGAAATGGCGCAACACTCCTTCAGAAGGAAACAAAGCATGACAAAACCCCCAGTTTTCAGATCAAACCTATTTTAAAATTAGAATTAAATCCCTGTAACCTCACTATTTTGATCTACTGGTTTTATTGTACAAGTCCCACTCGTGGCTGTTAATGTCTTTCCTTTTACAGTGAGATCTTTAGAGCAGAAGCTGTCAATATAAAACATTTACATGGTAGCAAATACTACAAGACCCAAACGGATTCTTTCAAGAAATATTTTCAGTAGTAATAAAACTTAAGTGTCACAAAACTTTTACTACTTCATGGCTCTTGCTTGAACCTTCAGAACCTTGGCAGCACATTCTGCTTACTAAATGTGCCTGTGTGTTTTTAAAAGCCAGCTTTACCCAAGGATTTCAGAAGCTGAGCCTTCCCCCTCTGTACAGGAATGGTAATAAAGCTGCAAACATTTGGGGTTGATTTATTTTGAAGTAACTGCATGTTGTGTGTGCTGTGGTACAGCTGTAAGAATACAGTGCTGGAACTGGATCATGTTTCCCTTTACTTAGAGAAAATTGCTGTTTTGACTTCAACTGGCAAAATGTATTTTGAGGAATGAACAGTGAATGTGGAAACACACAGCACTGAGAAAAAGGGTCAGTGTGCTACAGCCTCAGCTCCAATGGCAGTGCAGAGTTTACATGGTTCTTGTGTTTCAGACACCGTGGTATCAGTGGCTGCTTTGGTTCCAGACTCTCCAGGTCTGGATCAATCAGTTGCGTGCAGCCTAGCACAATATGAAGCTGTGGATCTGATTTTCAGTTCATCCCCAAGCCTGAAATATTTTGGTGACAATTTCCCCCATCCTCTCAGGGGACAAGGAAGTCAGAAACTATCAAAAACAACAGTTCTCCATGCCCAGCTTGAGACACCACAAGAACTTCCATTTAAATTTTTCTTTTTTACCTGATTTGAAATACCTTTAAACCAAGGTGAGCAGACATGGATAAGGTGCACAGAAATCCTTCCCACACCGTTCCTGCCTGTGCCCTCTGGCCTCCCATTCCCCCCACATTTACTGAGGCTCAGCCTCAGTGACAGGAGACCTGGCAAAATGCAGCCAACCCGGGCAAGAGGCCAAGAGCTGCCTCTGGCTGCAGAAACTCAATTCTTCAGCAATTCCAGAGCAAGTAACTGTTTTTATATGCCAAGTTATATGGTAAATTATTTTTAAGAAGCAGATAATAACAATACAATAGTTATAATATACATTAAATGTCTGGCTTCATTTACTTCTTTTGGATTAAATAGTATAAATCAAGGGAATATAAACAGCAAACAACTCAGCATGTAAAGTAATCAAAGGAGCAACTGGCCAGTTTTGGCAATGGCAACTCGAGTTACAGCTTAAATAATTGAAATCCCTCTCCAGGAAGCATGGAGCAGATAGGATTGCTGTGACCATGGGACAGATTCAGTGGAGGGATACTGTGGCTGTTCTAATTAACTTCCTCATCAAAACAAACACAAGGGGTTGTTTTAATATACAGACTTGTACTGCCAACAAAATAATTTGTAAATGCCACCTACATTTCATGCATTATCTCCCACTTATCTCCTCTAGCACAGCGTCCGTATCGCAGGCGTGCTGTGACACAGAGGCTCAGTGAGAGGATACAGAGGAATGCAGAATTACCTGGAGAATGAAAGAATTCCTCATATTCTCAGGCAAGTTGTCCAACATTTCTGTGTAGCATCTCATGAGGCTCAGGAGCCAGAAGTTGGTGGAGGCAGACTCCTCATCAGCAGTGTAGGTGAAGGGGTCCACCATGTAGATGACCACGGCGGGGGGGTAGGCGTTGCTGTCCGCAGCCTCCGGCTCCGTGGGGATCCCGATCCGCTCCCGCTCCGACGAGCTGGGGGCAGAGGCACGCGGTGAGCACTGCTCCTGCCTGGGGCCAGGCTGAGCCAGGGGGAAGGAAAGCACGAGGAATTCTGACTTCCAGAAGCAAAACTAAAACCCGTGAGGACAGGCATTGAGGTGAGTTGTGCTCACAGCAGCTCCTAATCCGAGACACCTGGGGTTAATTAGGCATTAAAGGTACCATACAGTCTAACAGCATCTCACAGAATGCAATCAGACCAGCTTACACCTGAAGAATATGGAAAAGTTGACTCCTTAGCTGTGTGTCTTTTCATGTAGGGGCGTGACTGGATTTTGGTGCAGTTTAGGGTTTGCTTTTGGGAGAGATGGAAGGGGGAGAGTAGGAATTTAGAAGTGCCAAAGCAATTCGTGGAGCCTGGAGTCCTGCTCAGGTCCAGGGAAGGCTCCACTGGTAACAGAACGAGCAATTGAGAATTTCTTACTTGGTAAAATGCTCCTCCCGTGCGTCAGCCAGGAGAGAGAGGTTCAACATCTGTAAGTGATCAAAGCAGCACAGCCTCTGTCAGAAGCCCCTGCAGCTGCTCAGAGGGTGTTTTGCACAGATCAGGGAACAGATGTCTCAAGGACAAGCCCAGCTACAGCAGGATGTGGGTGTTTCCCTCTCTGTAACACACACCAGGACTATCAGCAATGTGCATTATTATGAGAGTAATGAAAACATGCTGCCTCAGGAAGTTACATACAATGCTAAAAAGCCTTTTCTTAATTTTTATGTGATGGATGGCTATTCATAACGAAGTCTTAAAAAAAGTTACGCTGTCCAAATTTATTTTAAAGTAACAGGATTACAATCGTGTCTCCTGACCTCACAGTGTGCCTGCTTGCAAAACAACACCTGCAATGAAAAAGAATTAGGGGGAAGAAGAAAATCCACAGCTTGCATTTTGCACCTGTTAATGTTGCAGGTGTGATGGAGCAAGAGGCACTCAGCTCCATGGGGTACCTGCAAGTGCCAAGCCACAGGTGTGGCACAGGACCTGAGACACCCCATGTGCTCCTGGTGCTGCAAGGACAGGGCAGGTGGAAGAGTCCTAAGGCAGCTCCGCATCCACGCAGCTGAATCAGGCTGGGATTCTTGCGATGAAAAAGGGGAGGGCTGTTTTTTCCAGCCTCCCTTTGTCAGTGACCGCTTCACACAGGAACAGGCCCTGCTCTGCTCCCACCTGCTCGGCCGTGCTGCACCTGTCCGAGGGGCCTCTCCTTTGAAGGGTTTCCCTAAGGCTTAGAGGCTGCCGGAGCACAGGACGGGGGATTAGTGAGCAGCACTTTGAGGCACGTGAGCGCTCCCCTTACCCCTCCTGTCCCTCTTGCTGCTGCTGCGGTAGGTTGGGGCCCGGCTCGGTGTCCGCCCCGGGGCCCGCGCTGCCCTGCGAGCGCTCGGCCGCGCCTGCCGCGGCGCTGCCGCTCTGCCCCGAGCCGGCATTGCCGCTGAAGCCCGGCGTGGAGGAGGTGGCCGTGCCCATCTGGCTGGCGCCGGGCGTGGCAGAGGACGCTGACAGCTGTGGCACCGAGGAGCCCGAGGACGAGGCGCTCCCTGCCGGAAGGCTCGTGGTGCCCGCGCTGGGCGTGGAGCTGAAGGAGCTGCCCGTGGCAGGGGCCCCGGCGGCGGCCGAGAGACACGAGGCGGAGGGAGCGGGTGCCGAGCTCCCGGGAGCTGCCTGCGGCTGGCTCGGAGCCGGCGTTTGGTACTTGGGGGGCAGCAGGAGGCTGCTGTCCAGCTGCAGGGTGGCCAGGTAAGGTGCTGGAATGGCATGAAAAGAGGGATTAATGACAGCCAGATCAAAGAAACCTGTATCGACCTGCAACTCAGACGACAGTCCGTGAACTTTTACAAGGTTCTAAGAGCATACAAATGCCAGAAGAATGGAATTCATGACCAGTGTTTGCTTTGGAATCCATTTTTCAGGGTGTCAATTCGAACTGATACGAATCGATTGTCCTTAAAACCAGGACTGACTTTGTAGGTCTTAGTGACATGAAGCTGGTACTGACACATTCTGCTCTCTGGCCAAACTGTGTGGCAATAACTGCATTGTACAGCGCTCAGCTCGGCAGTCTCTGACAGGTTATCTCTGTCAGGCTGAAAACCTTAGAGTCATTTATATCTGAGCTACAATCATGGCAAACTTTAATGTAGTTATTTCTACTGTGAGATACCACAGTGAGAAATGAATATTTATTATTAATTTGCTCCCCGAGGTGGTATAAATCACCAGTGGGGAAGTTTCCAATGCTGCCCCTGCCAGACACCTCAGGTGTGAAGTGAGCAGCCCAGTTCCTCACCTGGCTGTGCACATGCTGCCTCTTTCTGCAGGGAAGTCTGAGTTACTTCAGTAGTGTTGTAATAATTTCTCAGCTTGCTGTAATTCCTGTGTCTCGTGCCAAGATCCCAATTCTCAGTCACATACAATATATGTTGACTCTGGACCATTCTGGGATTGCTGACCATATCTGTTCCCAGCCGAAATCAGGTGACTCCAGGGACTCAGCCAGAAGAAGTCAGCTGATCCTACCCCAGGGGATGTTACACCCTTCCACACTCTCAGGTTCGAGAGTCCCTCACCAAACAAGTGCTCCTGACGTTGGTGTAATACAGAACAGGGCAGGGTGCCGTAACAAAAACAACCAGAGTGATCTGTTTAAAGTGTCACCGTTTCAGGGGGGAAATAAACCAGCATGAGGTCCAGAGGAGAAGGTGCCTTCAGGGTCATGTGGTTCCACGGATCCGCACCCAGCAGACCGAGGCCCCAGGCACCAAGGACACCAGCACTTTCTCTTCTGCCCCTGTGCTAACCCATTGCCTTTGCAGAGTCCCAGTGATCTCCCTCCTCCTATAAATATACCTTTACACTGGAGGCCACCGTGACACAGGTGTGATGAGATGTGTCAGCAGCAATAAACCAGATCCATGGACACCTTCAATGGAACGCCTGCCCCATCCTGGGAAGTATTTGGGCCCAGGCTGCAGAGGACTTGGAGCAACCTGGTCTGGTGGAAGGCATCCCAGGGAGTGGAACAGGATGAGTTTTATGGTCCCTTCCAACCAGACCAGACTGTCATTCTGTGATCTTTGTGATACATAAACACCTTATACCAAACTGACTTTTCTAAAAAGATAAGAATTTGAATCTCTGACACAATCCCCAGAGTGATAAGCAACAAACTTTCTTAAGTAGGCTAATTAACATGGAAGAATTTAAGATAAAGCCTTATAATATCTTTTAATTTTTTAAAAGAGGCATACTTTTTTAATACGTCAATAATTTTTTTAAACGGACCATAACCTGCACCTTTGGAAGACCCACACCCTGGGTTTGCACGTGCCCCCGCAGTCCGCAGAGCCGCGTGGTGTCACTCACCGAGGTGGTGGCGGCAGACCTGCGCGTAGAGCTTGAGCCTGGAATGATTGTCACAGTCCTCGGAGCCCCAGGGCTGGCTGAACCACTCGCTCACCAGCTCGTCCGTCAGCTTCTGCGCCACGCTCTTGCCCACCCGCATGATCCCGTCCCGCAGCACTTTGCAGATGGGCTTGTGCTGCCCAAGTCTGCACATCTGCCAGGGGAGGGAAGGACAAACGCCCGTGAGGAGATGCCAAACACCCCAGCAAGTTACAGAGACCGGGTTGTGGCTTGAGCCCCTCATTCTCAGCACACAGCCAGAGGCTTCTTAACAAATATCTAAAAAAAAGGGTTACATTTATCTGTTGACTCGAACTGCACGCACAGCAAAACTAAGGTTACAAAGGAATCTGATGTATTGGGGAGAACACGCTAAAGAAATTAATGCTTTTATCACCAGCCTAGCAACTGTGAGAAAGCAACAGCTTCTTTAATATGCTCCTTGCTCTTTGGGCTTGGTTGGACCATCACTGGGAGGCCGCAGCTCTATTAATAATGCCACTGCTGCCTCCTCTGTCAAATGAATGTGTGCTGGGAAGAGCAGACAGCAACAAACCCCCCAAAATGCCCAGAGAATCTCAGTGTCACTCAGACAGCATTCTTGGACTCTGAAAGTGCAGAAAGCCCGCAAAATGAAAAAAAAAAAAACCTTCTTCAAATAGTTGTTATTTTAAACCCCATGGATTTCTCCCAGCGGACATGCACTGGAGCAGCAATGACACTTAAGAAGCAGTAAATTCAGTATGCTCCCTCTTTCCAACCTCGTATACAGCACTCAGGTCCCTGAAGAAAGTTTTGGCTCCGTCGAGCAAGGCCTCATTTTCCGGACACACCACGATGTAGGCAACATCCCGATGGCCCCCGTAGGGGTCCAGCAGGAGCCTCTCCCAGAAGGGCAGGGAGAACGGAGAGATTGTCAGGAAATCCTTGTCATAGCCCACCAGCAGCGTCGGGATCGGGAGAGGCTCAGGAGATTCCTCAGAGCCTTCACAGGAGAAAAAACAAAGAAAAAATGTTAAAATATCTGGTTTAACTGCAGTGGCTCTCTGATGGCCCAGGAAGTGGGTTTTTTTACAGGAATATTGGAAATCACTCATCCCTTGCTGTTCTGAGTGTCCTACAGGTTTATCATGGAGTGGAAATGGTAATCAAGGCTGTGCCATGCCTGATAAACCATGTGCTCCCAGCCTTTCTTCTTGGAAAAGATATATAATAAAGGAGAGGGAAGATTTATGTTGTACTTAAGGAATGTCATATAATCAAAGTTGTTGGCCAAAGTGGAGGGAGCTGATCCAAGCACCACTTAAACTTTCCTAGAAAGCTGCAATAAAACATCTCCCAGTGTACTCCAAGTTCATGTACTGCCCTTCCTCAGGCTTATCTCCTGGTTTTCCTTTGTCATATCCATATCCATAACCCAGGAGTTCCTGTCCAATCACAAGTAATAACAGGAACACACAAAATCTGACCTTACAGCTCTTCATCCTCCTCCACCTGGTTGTGCAAAATTACTGATGCTTAGAGAAAATCATTCCCAGGTATGTACTACTACACAAAGTTAGTATAATTCTAAAAATTGCCTCCTGCCCCTCTCCATAGGATGTGCTCCAAGCACTGCTGTCCCCACAGAGAGGATTATTATCCAGTGTAACAGGGCGTCTCCCAGATACTGCCTCAGTAGAAGAAATATTGCTGAAAATGTCAAGCTAAAATATACTCAGTAGTTCCTGCAGAATATAATTCAACTTTATTAAAAAGTCAGCGTTCAGTAAAATTCACTGACTTTCCATCAAAGGTTCTGCTCTGCACTCTATGGGAATTTTGGTGTTATTCTCTGGTAACAATTGGCAAATCCTAACTCTTCAAATTACAAATGCTGGAAAAATTATTACAAGTGTTCCTGGTGGGGCACAACAGCTTTAGACAGGAACTGGAGTTACCCCAGTTGTCCCAGCCCCAAGGAAAGCAGCAATATATCAAATACCAATAGAGAGCAAAGCATGGTGGAGCTGTAGGAAAAACATTAAACCAGACTGGTTAAGCCTGAAATAAACTGCAAGCAAGAAATACAGATTGAAATGTCAGTCGTTTTTCTGCAAACCTGCACAGACAAAATCTGGTTTGTTATTCTGCATTTTACAGAAGTGCCACTGACAGCCAGGACATACTGAAACTTCTCATTAAGGCTACAGGAACCTGCGTGGAGAAAGCATTCCCAGTTTTTCTGGATTTGCAGAGCTCACAGAGGCCCTGTTCCCATTATGATGTGGCTGATTTCAGCAGCTCCCTCTGTTCCCATTATGTCCACACCAGCTTACTTTGAGCCAGCCCCCCCTTCAGGTGAGGGGTCACACACAGTTTCTGCTCCCTATAAATGTGCATCACCTGGAGGGGTAAAACCTTCACCAGGGTGTCACAAAGGCCTTTAGAGGCACTTTAAAGCTCTGTGAAGAGCGCCCTCCCCCATGACCCCAAGCTGTATGAACAGCCCCTTCCTATCATTTCCAGGAGAAAGTGCCCATTTCTAGGAAGCTGCACTCTAACTTGGCACAGAGCCCAGTGTAGGTACCATAGGTCCCCCGTCCTGCCATCTTATGGAATTGCTGCCAGGTGAGTGGTCCCTGCACGTGCTGGATGTTCTCCCAGGTCCTTCCCGTCCGCTTCTTCTGGATGGCATCCTGGAGAAAGGGCTGCAGGGAGAGCAGCATGCGCACCACGTCCTGGGAGGAGAGCATGCTGATGTCCAGCACTGCAAGGGACAAGGAGCAGCAATCACTTCAGGGAGGGACAGCAACCCCTCGGACACGGCAACAGCTTTTGTGGATTTGTTCCTTGAATTGCTCTGCACGCTGCCCATGGAATTTGGACAACTCTAATTAGCTGGATGGCACTCAATGTGGCATTTTCAAAAACATTGCTGTCACCACAGGTGAAATGTTTTACACACACATTTCAGTATCACTGGTGCCAGCTCAGGTCACAAGATGTCAGAGCATCTTCAGTATATACACAAGTGATATTCAATTGTATTTCCCCCCCCCCCCTTGGTACTTTTTCCCCTTTCTTCCCCTAACTCAAACAGAGCAATTCTTTTCTGCTGACTGCCTATACCCTTCTCTAAAATAAAAAAGGGCCCCTAATTTTGCCTTCCCACAAATACCTGAATTTGCTTCAGTTTTGTGAACTTCCATAGACTCATTCCCAATTTAGGCCACAAAGTCTGAGGATAACTAGATTATTGATACTTTAGACGTAATTTACAAGCTTTCAGAAATCTACTTTAGCATATTTTTAGTCCTGTCATTTCCTACGTAAAGATTATGTGAGTCACAACTAAACGAATTTACAGAGCTCACGAAACATTCAGAGACAAAAGGCTCAGCTGTGCCCGTACCGTTGCTGTGAGGCCAGGAATGAACGGTGGCACTTCGGACAAGGGCTTCGTCCACCTTGCCCCCCGTGGGGTTGTCCACATACTGCCTGCCCTGCTCCAGGGCATTGAAACATTCCACCCAGGAGTCGTTGCTGTCAGCCTGCAGCCGGTCGTAGCTCAGGTTGACACAGGGCAGCGTCTGGCGGTTGTTGGAGGCCATGTAATCCAGGCAGCTCAGCGAGGTGAAGGGCTGCGTGTGCTGGTTCTGCAGCAGCAGCAGGAGGCTCATGGGAGGATCCTGGCTCCTCCTGGCTCCCTCTCCCATCTGCGAGATCAAGTTGCTCTGGCAGATCATCAGCCGCCTTTCCGCAGCCTGGCCGATGTCCGAGGTCTTGCCAAAAATATCCAGCTCGTCCTCGATGAAGAGCCCGGAGTTGTAGCCGAGCTTGCGGTTCATGATGGCGCTGAAGCCGCAGGTGCAGCGGTACTGATCCTCGTTGGAGGAGTCGGGGATGTACAGCCCCACGTCGGCGCCCTTGATGTTCATGTTGCAGGCGCAGATGCAGCAGCTGTCGAAGTTCCTGTCCTTGAAGATGTTGAGCACGGAGTCAGAGAGGATCAGGGTCACGTACAGGCTGTGCGCCTCCGGGATGGGCTGCACCGTGCCCGGCTCCACCGAGTTGAGCGGCCGCGTGGTGGAGGGGGTGGAGGCGGGGGAGCCCTGGTCCGTGCCGTCGTACTTGACGGAGCCCTGGCCGCTGGCGGTGCCCCCGCCCCGGGGAGTCCTGGGCGTGCGCGGCGTGCGCGGCGTGGGCACGGAGAAGCGCGGCGTGGCCGGGGACGGCAGCACCCCCGCGCCGCTGTTGCTGGCAGGGGCCGCGCTGTTGAGCGTCACCGGCGTGCTCATCTGGGGCGTGCTCATCTGCAGGTAGTCCTGGTCCGCCAGGCTGCCCACGCTGGGCACGTTGCTGCAGGGAAGGGATGGGAACAGAGACCCGTTCTGTCAAGGCTCATTTTTAAATACAAGTCGATAGTGGAACCTGAAGGGACTCACTGAAGCTGTAGTAAAGAAGGCTCTGCTCGTAGCCTTAACTCGTGGCTCTAAACGGAACTCGGAATTCTCGCCACAAGCACCGCTGTTTCTTATCATTATGATAAAAAGTATCACTTCATCCTCTTAAAGATTATTCTCATGGCCTACAACTCAAAGCGCCTTGAGAACAATCTCTAGATAAATGATCAAGTTAAGATTTAGAATGTTTGCGACTTTTTTACAGAAAAAAGAATAGTAGCTTTTATTTTAAATACCGCTATCTGTGAAGAGATACAGATTAGTAGAAATGAAAGTATTTCAGAGAGATAGAAATCTTTATTTTAGTAATGATCACTTGAAATAGCTGTCACAAGTCATACACGTGGCTCTGAAACACGGTGTCACCTCACGGACACACTCTGTACGTCTGATTCTACAAATTCAGATCCTCATTTTGGATTACACAGTCTGTGGCACAATTGGATACGTTCCATTACAAACTCCTAATCCAGAGTAAAGTTAAGAATCATATTTTTGGGTCGTCTCCATTCATGACTGGGTTTTATTACTCTGTTTTTGTCATTTCCTGCCAAATTCAAGTGACCACAGAACAGTTTGTACATTCCCATGAGATCTGTCTTCCATCTGCAAGGACTCATTTCAAGAAACAGGTAATAACGAGCCAATCAAAGAAAAAGATCTTATTTTTCTCTTTCCACATCACTTCTAACCTGATTACTTTTCTTGTAATGTGTTAATTACATACTAGAATGAGGAAAGAGTGTAAGAACTCAATGAGTCTCTGGATAAGGAAGGGGAAACAGGATTTTTCCATGTTTGTCTGTCCTCACAGTGCATTTTCTGCATTATTGGAAAGGACTATCATTTGAATGCCCACCTATCATTAGAGACTTGAAAAGGAAAACACTGAAGACCTCTTTTCTTGCAATCATTTCATTACCTTGAACTGATGTGTGTCCAACTCAAAGCAGGAGAGGGGAAAATAATGAAGCAGGGTCTGAAGGAGTGGCGGAGCTGCAGCAGAGTGAGTGCCTCAGACTAGCAAGAAAAGGTGACCTAGAAACCCTGATTGGCAATCACCACTCTGTCAGAAGCCTGCAGTAATAATCCTCACTCTAATTGGATTAGATTGAAAATGAAAGGGTTTTTTCCCCCAACAAATACCTGAAATTAATAACCAGCTCAGGCCCGGTGCATCAGTTACTATTATGAAAAAACCTGAGAATTAAATTGCTCCCTAGGCACTATATCAAGGGTTTACAATTTCTTCTTTGCAATTCTTTTGAGAACACTGAAGGACCCTTTGGGGCTGCAAAAGGACTGATTTAAAGGATTTACAGACTGATTTAAAGATACAGACTGCTTTCTCTAGAAATGAAGCAGTGCAGCAGGAGACCTTTGTACTATTACTATGCTTTTTAAGAGGTTTGATTAATTTAATGGTGCAAATTCTTGCTAGCTTTCAAAACCTCCAGCAATGAATTTCCTTCATAAACATTGCTAATTCCTGAGAACCGAGTGAGGAATCCAAGCTTTGAAAATGAATGTCAGTGGTTCCCTGTAGGTCATGGCACTCTCCTCTTTTGGTATCAGGAAGGGTGGGACAGGACAGGACAGGACAGGACAGGACAGGACATGGACCAACATCTGTCTGATCGGCAGCTCCCCACAGCCCCACTCAGGGACACCACAGGAGCTCAGAGGAGCTGCCATGGGAACACAGACTGGGGAGCTCTCACAGGCCCACTCAATGTTTCCAGAGCCCTCCGAAGGGCAAATGGAATCACCAGGACCAGAGATCACCAGGCTGGAGCTCAAAATGACACAAGGGAGCCTGGCTGGAGGTTGGACATGGAAATGACAGGGCAGGTGATGGGTTCAGTGCATTTTGTTCCCCAACACTTGTGATTTCTGTTGAATTATAATATTTTCCTGCATCAAAAATTACCATTAATTCAGGCACTGCATGTTCCTGTTCTTTTAAAAGCACTGAGGGTGGACACACACTGGAACACCCCGACTGCCAAAGCCAGGGTTAAATGTTCCTGCTATCAGAGCTGTTTTGATCTCAGTCAATAACAAACCTGAAAGGTTGAAAATACACTTGCAGGTTAAAGCACTGTCAACACAGACAACCATTTTAGTTACCCAGCTTTAGGCACAGGCTTGACTGACCCATTTCCTCCAAGGCTGTACTTACTTGTAGCCATCTCTGATGAAAGTGGCTGCAGGTGGCAATGGAAGTTGTTCAATTTTCGGAGGAACAGCCCAAGAAGGCCTGAAGATGCAGGCATCTGGAATCTTCAGAGGTAGGAGGCACTGGCTGGGCAGGATCTTCAGTGGAGCAAACAGGGAGGAGCCCACGAAAGGTTGAAATGATGGAACTTTGTGCACATACGAAAAATCCTGTAACATCAAGTGACCTAGGTTACAACAATGCGGTCAGGTTGCTCTTCAAATATTTATTTTTAATTAAAATCTATTGTACTGTTTGAACCCTCTACAATTGCCTTTCCCCCCCAAATGAACTATATTTATTTCTTCTACAAGGCATTCAAGAGTAGTTCCTTCAAGGAAACTCAGCTGAGGCTCCCTGTCATCCCGAGATGCTGCACAGCTTTATGGCAGGAGGTTTCACAATTGGATCAGGCTCATTTCAGAAAGGCTGTGCCTGAAACATGAGTAGTGCACTATGAAATTTTCACACTACCTAACTTTTAGCACCTCATTTAGGCACTTAAAAGATTGATCTTTGCAAGACTTCTGTACTGACAGTGGGGCGAGGCTGTCACAGTGTGAGGAACTCTGAGGTGCCTTGAGGCAGCCTCTCTAAATAACCCCCACCATGGGGTTCACATCACTTCAGCAAGAACAGCGCACGCTTTGCACATGCCAGTCATTACACAGAGCATTAAATACAAATATCTAAACAATCCAGCAAACACAGTATTAACTATCAATGAAGTTCAGCCCAGCTGGGCCTGCAATGACTGTCACGTTTGCTCGCAGAGAGCGATGACAAGAACTTCAGCCAGAGCTTCTAGAGCCATTCCAGCTCTTTCAGGAGAACAGAACTAGTCCTCTTGAGGCACTACTGCAAAGTAAAAATCAGTGTGAAAACAGTATCAGCAGTCTCAGTATTTAACATCCCATTAGAGCTTTGCATTTTTTCCCTTGCACCTTGTCAAGCACTGAGGGATGAGGAATGTGTGGATTTCTGTCTCCTGCTGCGGAATGCTCAGCACAAGGAATCTACTTCCATGTTCTCAGAATGATCAGCAATGGGTTTAGTGCTTGTTTCCCCCACTGGTGTGTATGAGCAGGTGTGACACACACAGAAGCAAGTCCACTGTGCTGCTAGGAATGTTCTCGGGAAGAACTGAAATAAGTATTTTAATACTCCTGTAATGGCTGTGAGGGAGATTAAAATATCTTCAGTATCAATGACGCCCTGAAATCTGCTCCCATTCCAAAATCTTCAGCTCAACAAATTCCAAGACAGACTTTTTTTTTTCCCAGGGCCAAGTTATCCTATTCTTAAACAAACCATTTGCTGCACAAGCAGAAGAGTAAAACCAGCAAGGTCTGTGGCAAGGCAAAGTCTTACAAACCTTATAAAAAACTTATTTCAAACTCCTGTAGAGGCATAAATACTTGCGGATACACCAACTCAAGATGGGCAATGGAGCCTGTCCAGGAGCACACAGTGAGGAGGCCTCTTCCCAACGTGCCCCAAGTGAGCTCAGGGAGGAAGGAAGGAGAGATCTGGGCAGTACCAAAGCAGAACTGCCCCATGTCCTGATGTCCAGCTGGCTTGCACCATCAGAGGGGACACTGGGAATTCCCTCCCACATCTGCAAAGGCCCTTTCTCCACAGAACTGCTGGGACAAGCTCCCTGCCAGCTCAGCCCTTGGCAGGGGAATGAGCTGGGAATTCTGGGGTCTGACTGGACACACTGGATTGGCACCAAAACATGGGAGCACAACCCTGGAATGCTGTCCCATATGCTGTCCTGCCAGGGACAGGGACTCCCTTCTCTCCCAGGGACAAAACTGAAAGCTCCAATGGAAGAAGTGGGATTTGCCATGGCCTCTCTTGCAGTCTGCCTGAGGGATGCTATTCCTGCCGGCAGGAAAATGTTCTGGTTCACATCATTTACACTGAACAAAGGCATCCATCAGTATCCTCACACCAACACACAGCCACTGCTTGTCCATGCAGCTGCAAGTGTGTCCCTGGCTCTGTAATGCAGACCCCTAAAAATCAGCCCTCAGTTAATTCCAACGTGGGCACAAAGGAGAGGGAAGGAGGTGGTGCTGGGGAGGGAGACGGCTGCTGAAATAGAAGGAACAGGTTGTGGCACATGAGGGTCTGAAGGAGAAGAATTAGGCTATACAATCAAAGGTTGGGGACTACCAGGAAGCCAGAGTTAGAGTGGGAATCTCCCTTTTTATTCCCTGTGTACACAGCAGCTTGCTGCAGAACAACATACTGCGCATTTCCACACAAAAAGGGCATCTTTTATTAAAAAAAAAACCCTCAGGCTGTATGCACGGAAATATGGCAACAGGATCTTCTGGCAAAAGTGACAAAAGGCAGCCCCAGAAATTCAGTAATGCAGGAACACAGGCAGAATGATTTGTGCCCTGCTCTTACCCTGTGATGGAACAATGACACAACCAATGTATATCAGGGCTGATGCTGGGTCCCTCCATGGGATGCTGTGGAGAAATGGCCACGCTGGGATGTCACAAGAACCAGAGTCCCCAGCTACAAAGAGCTCTTTACTGAGACACCAGAGAGAGGAGGAACTAGGTGACATTACCTGACCTGTGTTATACAGAAAGTCAGATAAGAATGGTCCCATCTGGCCTTAAAACTTGTGAAGTAACGTCAGCTGAAGAAGAAACAGAGCAAGTTCAACCCCTGGGCTTTCTCAGAGTTTCAACCCTAACCAAAAAAGGTTCATTTCAGAGAGCAAAAGGCAGCCTTTCTACATGCACCACTTTATCCCCCTCTGTGCCAGCCTGGCAGCAGGGAGGGGGGCACAGCAAAGGTGCCACGGGGAAATTATCTAAAGAAATACATCATTTAACAGCTACTTAGCCACAAGTGTGGTGTTTTTTCCATACATGTACATTCTTTCTGTTAGGCACAGGGCTCATTTCACAGACAGTACTACTTTTTCCTGAGAACACCCAGAACCATTACAAACAAAATTACAAAATGCATACAGTTAAAATCAGGGAAACAATTAAAAAGCTCTTCTACTAGAGAAGAATATTTTTGCAGCTCCAGGCTGACAGGTTCTTTACACAGGTCCAGCTCACAATTGTTAGTTGCTACACACCCTACATAGGTCTTGTTTATAAAAATCAAAGTGTGCACAGATGAGTTTGTAAAAATCTCACATTTCTGGCATGTTACCTTAATTTCTTCAGGTTTAGGGCTACCTAATCCATCTTCCACCTCCATTTTAAACTCAGCCAGCTGTGTTGGAACCATGTTGACCATAGGACTCTCCATCATTCCCAAGGCAGTCACAGTCTCTGAACTTATTCCATCTTTGTAACTCATCACTGGGGAGAAGGCAGGGTGCTGTTCTAAAGAGGGTGGTGTTGGGAACATCCTTTGGAGATCTGCCACAGCTGAAGAGGATAAAATAACACAGTTAATCATTCAAATACAAATTCTCAAGGAAATTCAATAAAACAGAAGAGACCAATTTAATGCTAGCTCTTATTTCATCAGTTAAAAACTAGCAAAGCTTCTCCAGACTTACTGGGGTTCTGACAGCAGTTTAAGTCTACACCAAAAGTTAACTCCTAGGGATAAATCCCCCAAATTCCTAGGGATACTCTGCAAGGTTATTGTTCAGCAGAAACAACAACCTGGTAGACAGACAAACAAATGTACAGTTTACCAGCAACTAATAAATCCTTCATAGCTGGAGAGGTGAATGGACATTAATGCCAAGCTCACCCCAGTGACTGTTTCTAAGGAGTCACAGAGGAGTTTCCTCCCTTTGCCAGAGCTGACCTAGCCCTAAACCTGGAGGCCTTTGGAATCTGTGTGCCCTGAGCTGGATTTCTCCACTCAGTCACTGTGGCCTTGTCTGGTCCATGGCAACACAACTCCTGCCACAAACATGGGCAGTTCTGCCCAGGAACAGACTGCCAGGCATCCCGAAGTTCCAGTGCCAGAGAAGCCACAAATTTATCATTTTGCATCACAAGACATTAAACCAGGAAGATTCCTAAATGACCTCTCAGGAAATGAGCAACCCACCCCAGCAGAGATGCTCTGTACAGTGTAATGCAATCAAACACAAATCACAGAGAAGTCTTGCATGTTCTCCCCAGCTCCATTCTGCTTCCTTCCAGTCACAGCTTCCATGTTTCTTTTGTGTCACATTCAGCATAAATGCTCTATTTTCCTGATTTGAATTAGGACATCCTCTCTGGGCAAAACCATCAGTGGTGAACCACTGTAATCAGAGAAGGGTGAATTCCCACAAGTGTCTCCTCTTAGATACTTTTTTGGACAGATTTAATGCCCAATCCCATTTCCATACCCAAGATGATGGGACACAAGGACACTCTTATGCCCAATAACATCTGCAGCCTAAAGATTATGGAAAATTCATGAATCAATACAGATTGGTTTCTGACTGGTAAACTGTGATGTGGAAATCCAAAGAGGTAAGAAGAAGTACTGTTCTCAAAAACTAACAGAAAAAGGCAAAAATAAGTGATGGGATTAGAATTATCTATGGACTATGAATACCTGCACTAACAGTATGCTTGTGTAGGATGCTGCAGCCTCAGGATTTGTCTCCACTCTGCCAAACAGAGCCAACCCTGCGTGTGTTGCTTTTGTGCTCAGAGATGACACAGCCAGGCTACTGAACTCTTTAGACAAAGGGAAACCACTCAAATAGGGGCAGTCCTCTCGAAATGCAGTTCTTCTGGTAACAGCTGTCCAAGCTGAACCCAGTCCTGCACAATCTGGAGCAGCACAGTAAACAATGGACTACAAATTATTCCCAATCTGTCTATATTCTTTTTTCCCCGCTCTCTCAATATCTGAATTTAAGTCACCTTAGTCTTGTCCTGATACAGGAAAAATCAAAGCTGAAAATAAGTTTAGCAGAATGGAAGAAACTCTTTTCCACTAACATTAGTATGGAATACAATGTTCAGGCTGGCAGCCGGATTGGCTCCCTCTGTTTCTCAACACAGAGAGGTGCTTTAGGCACTGGAGAGGGGACAAGGAGGAAGGAGAAAATGAAGGGTGGCCAGTAGGAATTTATGATGCTGTACAAGGCACTTCAGCTCCCCACAGACACAGCTCTGCCTCGACAGCTGGTGGCAAGGCCACGGCTACAAGCGGAGTGTGTCTGTTTAACTTCACACTACATCATTTTCTTACCTCCAGCTCACTCCACTTAGCAAAATCCTGCAGTGCAGATTCATAAAAAAAGTTTAATTACAAAAAATCCCCCAACCCTACAGCAACAGGCAACTATCATCATTCATTTTCATGTGTGTCATGCTTGAAAAAGCTTTGCATATTTTAAAAAGCTATGGATCAACTAAACCTGTCAAAATCCAATCTCTGTATACTTCAGACTTCTACATTTGAGTAAATCAGCACAGCTTTTATGGGTCCATAAAATTCTGACTCATCTCCTTCAGACTGATTTTTTTCTTCACCACAATTTGTTCTCATTACCAGCTGAAGTTAATGAGAAGGCATTAAAGAATGATTTGCAGAGAGATTGGATTTCTGCTTATAGTGGCCACAGAAACCAAACACTCTTCCTTCTCACCACTAAGTAATTCGTAATTTGATTCGTTACTACTATACCAAAAATTCTCACCTTCCTCCTGTCCCACAAACACAGACACATTTCTCCTTCACCTCAAAAGAAATGCCACCTACACCAATAGAATCAGAGACCTGTTCAGGTTGGAAAAGCCCTCTGAGATCATCATGTCCAACCACTCCCAGCACTGCCAAGGCCACCACTGACCCATGTCCCCAAGTGCCACATCCACAGGGCTGGTAAATCCCGCCAGAGTTGGGGACTCCAGCACTGCCCTGGGCAGCTGTGCCAGGGCTTTACAACCCTTTCAGTGAAGGAATTTTCCCAATATCCACCCTGAGCCTCCCCTGGCCCAGCCTGAGGCCGTTCCCTCTCCTCGGGTCCCTGTTCCCTGGGAGCAGAGCCCGACCCCTCCCCAGCTGCCCCCTCCTGTCAGTTGCAAGAAATGCAGCAAAGCCCTTTGACCTCAGAGTACAAGTTACTGCTCCCAATAGTTGTTGGCACAGTCCTTAGAATAAAGCCCTATTGTTTAAATCTAATTTCGTAAGTTTCCTGCACTCCCATAACCTCCCTTCTCCATGTGCAGGGCCTGCACAAGCATCACTACCACAACCACCTACAAAAGGTTCACACCATGCCTCCAGTTAGAACTCAGCACTTTGATTTTAATCATGCACTTCCACATCCAGATTAAACCCTGAAGGTGATTTTAGTTTTAATTTGTAAAATGTTCAACGCAATTTTCTTCCAAGACAGGCTGCACCATCATGGCCAGTTGGTAAGCCATGGTTTTAAATTCTTTGATTTCATTGAGTAGGAGGATTTATACTCAAAGAGAGATTTGGTAATGGTGGAAGTGCCTGTCCTGGTTTGTGGAGCCAGTGTCCTGCCTGCCCGGCCCAGGACAGTGCCCAACGGTGAGCAGGGAAGAGAGGGGAAAGCTTCCAAAGGAACATTCGTAACAAACCCCTGCCACAGTTCCAGACAAAGACAACAACGTCACCAGAAGAGCACCCCGTGTCTCAGCAGGCTCAGCAGGCTCGTTTTTTTACAGTGCCTGTATTGCCACTGCCCTCACTAAACGCGGCAGCCCCGCAGCAGGCGCGGCGGGCCGCGGCCCGGTACTCACTGGGAGGGTAGGGAACCGCAGTCCGGCCGTCCTTGCCCGGCGGCCGCTCCTCGGAGCCCGCTGCCGGCAGCTTGGAGGAGCGCAGGGCTGGGGACACGGCCTGCGAAAGCGAACGTGCAGTTAGCGCAGGCTCACACCTCTCAGTGGCGCTGCACAGCAAAGAGGATGGCTGCTTTTCTGCTCTCCCACCCGCTCCCCCCAAGGAGTCTGGATTTCTTCCCCTCTTTCAACGCTACAAACAAAAAGAAATATTTGCCTGTCTATATATCCCCTCGTAAATTGATGCATGTGTATAACTAGGTATTTTTATATTTCTGTACACGCACAAATTATATTCAAAATGTTATCACAAGCCCTGAGCTTGAAATGCATTTGACTGCTCTATTTGTCTCCGTGTTTGGATTACTCCAAGATAGTAATGGGAAGATGACACTGAGAGTAAGCCCAACACATGCAAATGTTAAGACAGGAGAAATACTAGGGCTGTGCAGGGCAACTTCAGAGAAGACAGTAATTTTTTATTTTGACAGAACAGTCCTCTGGTAGATTTGCATATTAACTGTGGCATCTGAAGTGCAGTTTGTGTGGAACCACAGCAAGGAAACCCCTGCACTTATAAAGTCCTGCCGAGAAAAAGGCATAAGACTTTTAAACACTGTTATCTACTAACAGTCACTTTAGGACCACCTTCTGTATCATTATGGCTGTATTAGATTATGCTTAAAGATAGTGACTATCCAAATCTTTGCCTTCCCAGGCAATTTTCATAAATCTGCATTTCCTCCTGTATCACCTAACATGCAGCAACTATTTCTCTTTGCACTGAAATAAAGTGCTTGGAGGAATATGAGGGAACATGACTCAGGGAATTACTGGAATCCTGTAAGGTTGAATTTTTCTTTGGGCAGGCTCTCAGACAAGGTAAAAGAACCCATCACCAATTAATAAAACTTGGATATTTTCCACCATAATTCTCAAACACAAAATTCTGACAGAAGTCCAGGACACAGAACTAGATATAATGGATTTATAAAGCAACTGTATGGTTCTTCTCCCTATGGAAGCTCCTTACAGCCTGTCCACGCAGGATCTCTCTCTTTGCCAGCAATCCTTCCTAGCTAAAATCTAAGCCTGCCTGCCTGGAAACTCTCTCTCTCCCATCAACAGGGATAATCATTCCCACCAGGATCCCTGGTTTTCGGCCCGCACAGCACTCATCCCCACAAAGACTCACCCCGAGCTCATCCTCGTCGGAGTTGTCGAAGATGTTGTCGAGGTCGTGCAGGGACGGGGCCAGGTCGGTGACCTGGGTGAGGCTGCCGGAGCCGGCCCTGCCGGCAGCGCCGTCCTGCCGCGGCTCTGCCACGGGACGGGAACAAACGGGAGCAGAGTCAGGGCGAGGGCAGCACAGGCAGCAGCACAGCAGCACCTCTGCCCGCAGCACCGAGCCCCTCCGCTGTGCTGGAGCCCTGCAGGCCGTTCAGCAGCCGCCGAGGGTCAGCCGGGAAACAAGGAAGGAGCTGCTGCTCATTTAATACTCTAAAAAATCTAGAATTGTTTTTATAAAAAGGACAAGGAAAAGCAAGTTTTTTTCCAGCTTGAGAGCTGTCTGTAGCTCTGATGTTACAGACAAAAGTTCAGATGTGATTTTTCCCTCCAGATGTTATGGCATATGGGTATTTTTGCTTTGCAGACCGAATCAAAGAGCTTTAACTCACCCGTCTTAGGAGCAGAACTGAAAATGGACATGGCATCTTTTCCATCAGGAACTGGTGTGGAATGGCCCGTTGGGGGGATTTCCTTGGAACCAATCCCATCCTCTGACTACACAAAAAATCAAAGAGATTTCATGGATATGAATTTAAGCTACATAAGAACAAATGTTTTCCTATGTCCAGCCAGACTCAGGGGTCTGAGTTAAATATAAGATTTTACAAAGGATTCCATGGACATCACTGAGCTCTGACAGCCAGTCCAGGTAATTAACCACCTCAAATTCTCCAGGAAAAAACCATCTTTTAGAATGTTTGCTTTCTCAGCCAGACACCAAAACAGCTCCGTAAAGGATAAGACACAAAAAAGAAGCATTGTGCAGGTGACAATACCTGAAAAAACACCTAAATAATACCTAATATAATAATACATAATAAATAATAGTAGTATATTAATACCTAATAAATAATACCTAATAAATACTTTTTTTTTTTTTAAAAAAAATATAAATAAATATATATACATGTCTGATTTTGTTCTGTGGAACAGACTTGTGTCTTCTAGAGAGTTATAGAGCAAACCCTGTGCTACAGGATGAATCTCACAAGAACATTAATGCCAAAGACTAGATTTACACCTTACCTTGTTCTTTTTCAAAGGATCTTTCTCAGCCCCAAGTCTGCATTTTTTATTGACAGTGAAACTGTACTTGATGTCTCCATCTTCGAAGGTGTAAGGATCACTGGTGTCTCCCCAGCCTTCTCCAGGGGGTTGTAGTAGAGGCAAGGGGTCAAGATAGTTCAGGGTCTGCACTGGTTTTTGCTCTTCCAAAATTTTAAACCGTTTATTAGGTTGTGCTAAGAGCCTGAAGTGAAAATAAACAAGAAAAGCCACCTTGAAACAAAACCAGCATGATCTGCAGCTGTCACACAAACACAGCCCATGGCTCATTCCATCCCCCTTGATCAAGTAGAAGTGTTTTTTTCCTCAAACAAAGGATGTATTGGATACCTTTAATATTAAATACCTTACTGTATTCAGACCTACTTTAGGACAATGAAAGAAGAATCAATTTTGTCACTGTATAAATTAAAACACTTTGAAGTCCAGTCTTCCTAGGCTGTGTTTTTCAGGCTGAAACCCTTTTCAGCCTAGCAAACTTGATTGTAATTAGCAAATCCAATAGTCTTTTAACTCAATAACTCTTCCTCAATTAATTTTTCCTAAACATTTTCATTAACCACTCTCTCTGGTGCATTTTTTAAAATGCATTATCAGAATGCTACAGTAATTTTTAGGCTAGCATAAAATGCAAAAATAGGTTACAAAGAGATTGATCAGTGTTTGTAGTGTCCAACAGAAAGCCAGATATGGAAAAGGCAAGCATCCTGCAACAAGAGTTTCTGTTGAAGTATTTGGTGCTCTCTGCGGCATCTGTGATGGTGAAGCCTTGGCCTTTCTCAGCTGAAAAGTAGGAATTAGAGTTCTGTGATGATTAAAAGTGCCCTGTCCCCCCGCTCAGTGCCCTCTCACCTTTTCAGTGCAGTGCTGTCGGGGCTGATCTCCATCCTGCCGTCATACCTCTCACACGGCAGCTCCGGCGGCCGGAACTCGGGGTCGTCACTTGAAGGGACACTGTAGGTCCTCCACATGTCCACGGCCTCGTTGCTCTGAGTTACGCCACAGTACAAGGCTGTCTCACTGACCTCTGCCATCAGAGGTAACCTCTGTCCCACCAGGACTGTCCTGTCATCTAAGCTGGGCAGCGGCTGCAGCTCCAGCCCGCTGCCGTAGAGCGCTGGGTTCACAGGAACGGAAGGGGGGTCCAGGTTCTCTGCCTCCTGACCTCTGGGCTGGGGGCTCAGGGTGGGAGGCAGAGGGGAAGTGGGGGAATGGGGTGAATCCATAGGATTCATATTAATTTGCTTGCTTGGATTTCTAGCAGGTAGCGAGAGCGGCTTCTCGTACTTCCTGGAACCGGGGACTTCCAAAGCGGACTCCATCGCCGCCAGCCCCAGCTTCTGCCCGGACGCGTCCTGCTCCACGCATAGCTCTTCAGCCACCGCGGGCCGATGGTGAAAGGGCATCAGGGGCCTTTTCTGCAGCTTCTCTCCCTTGTCCTGCCTCTCGGTGGTTTTGTGCTTTGAGGAGGCAGGAGGGGGCAGTGCCGAGGCCGCCGCCGGCCCCGCGCCGAAGCCGGGCTGGGGCAGCGTGGGGGGCCGGCCCGAGGCACCGGCGCAGCGCTGCTTGAACACCTTGTGCCTGGAAAAGGAGGAGGAGAAACCACTCACTGCTTGCTCTGGGCAGCTACCCGACCTCAGGGGAAAGCCAAACCCGAAGAACGGCGCTGAGAAACCTGTCTGCTCCTGATCTTTGAACAGGCTTTTAAGCTCCGCCTGATGGAGGAAGTTCGAATAAATATTTTTAAATATTCAAAACAAAATAATGCAGTAACATACAATCTTATTACTGGCATCATATGGCTTTTTTGACTTTGTATCCAGTATCTTTGAGACTGAGAAGCACAGGATTGAATTTCAGTGTTTCAGGTCCTGCTAAAAAGTATCTTCATCATACTGATGATGATTCACAAGGATGTAAACGATGTAACTCCGCCCATACTTTTACTGGTCCTTTTTGTTGTTCAGGGCATTTTGTTTAGCTGTTTATTTGATTTTATTAAGCTAAACAGAAATTGAAAGACGTGTTTGTGCTTAACATTGAAACCCGTTTAAAAATAAACACCATTTCAAAATTAATCACTCCATCCCTATTTTATGAACAACAATAGGACAACAAAAATCCATTTCAAAACATGCAATGTGCTTTTTACTTAAAAAGATAACATCCATGATCACAAGTGAGGTGGACTAGACTGGAGACACCCAACCCTGTCTACAGGTGCAAACACAACGTCTTGTGCTTGCTGCCCCTGTTCCCTGGAAGCATCCAGGCTGTGGGGGGTTATCCCAGCTTTCTGCAGGGCTTTGCTGTTCCCAGGACACGCTGCAGGTTCCCTGCAGCAGCAGATGGTCTGTGCCTGCAATCACCCTAATGTGCAGCTAATGCCCTGGTAACTGGAGATTTGCCTTAAGCATGTTCTTGTAACATTTCATTGCCTTAATTCTCCATCATTCACCGTATTTTAACTGACTGCAGAGAATTATTTCAGACGTTCTGCTCCTCACACACCAAGCTGGGTCTGCAGGAGACTGAACTTGATGCTGAGTACCAGACAGCCCTTTGAGACTCCAGATCTAAAGATCACATCCTGACATTTATCCAGTACATGGATAATGTAACAGAAATGACTAAAACAATTTCTATATGCCAGTAGCTGCTCAGGTTCTGCAGCTACACAGAAAGTACTTATTGCTGTCTGAAATCAGGTACTGCCTTCATTTCAAGGATAATGTTTTCATTTCCCAGCTGCTGTGCTTACCAACTCCAGCATGATGCAGCTGTCACTGGAGGGATGAACAGACAGTGTAGAACTGCAAGCACAGCTGAACCTATCCACAGAACCAGGCTCCCACTGCCCACTATTGATTCCCATGCTTCCCAGGCAAAGGCTGGACCTCAGTTTTCCACAGGAAACACTTGGCATTCTGACAAAACATTTATCTGCTCCATGTTCTTAGGTATATAAATACAAATAGTGTGTATAATCAAGGGAGAAGAGCTGCAGAAACCATCCTCTCACTTGGGATAGAGCAGGGAGTCTCCAGGTTGAACATTTCACCCTTGTAGGATGCACAGAACCTTCATCTCTTTCTCTGACTACACAAAGAAGAACTGCATGCTCAAGGAATAAATTCTTTTGGTAAAGGTGCTTTTATCACCTATCTTACAAGTAGATGGTGACCTTGGGAATTAAGAATTTCAGTAGAAGTGTTTCACAGGACTATTTCACTGCAAACTGGGAATTTTTTTCTAGCCCTATACATCTCTCTAAAAGCTTTAAGAATGGTAAAGCATACTGGTGATGATGGTTTGCCTTTCCTGAGTGAGGAGTTCTGGAATTCTAACCACCCAAAGATGACAGATAACTTTAAGAACCTCCTAAAGTGCTTGTGTGAGCGAGCTGTGATTTTTTCTGATCCAGTGACAGTGGGCGACCAGGCTGCAGAAGTTTAACATTCCCTTGGGTGGGTTTTGGTGCCATGGCAGATTGACCAGAGGCATGTGAAGTGATTTGTAGGGATGTTTTCCCTCTTCCTCCAAATATCAGGATGCTCACAAACTTAGGCAGATCCTGCCCTCTTCACCACAAGCCTTAACCACTTAACCAAAGGTTACAGCTCTGAAAAGCTGCAGGATGAGATCCTTATGAATGGGAACTGTTGGAGTGATCCTGGCTCCAATACCATCATTTTTCCACTTGGATTGGCTCCTGCAAGTGACAATGGGCTGAGAGGCAGATTCATCCCCCAAACGTGATCACAGGTTTTGATATTACAATTTCCTCTTGTCTCAGCTAAAGCATAACTCCCTTCTGTAAGTGTACCTCTTGTCTGAATTAAACAGGGCTCTCACAATATGACAAATGTTTATTTTCTTCAAAGCTTACCTGGAACAAGAACAACTGACTCTTTGGACTGGATCCACAAAATCCCATGAAACACTATTGTTAGGAACTTCCTCTTCCAAATTTGCAGCTGTAATTTGATTCCTCCTGAAGAAGAGAAAATTATTTTAGTAATTACTACCTTTTGAAGAACAAAATTTTTAAAATGTACATGCATAAATTCATATAGGTTCCCCTCAGATAAATTACTTCCTTCTACCTGACCTTTGAAATTGACAGCAGACCCCTGTACTACTCCTTAAATTTACAGTTTGATTTATGTAGGAGGAAGTTCCCAGCTCTGCATCAGATAACTGTCTGGAGTCTGAGCACAAGAAACAAGGGGAAAGCCATTTAAACTTCCTGTAAATTAGTCTGACAGACCCAATGAGGAAATTGCATGGAAATAGGGAAAAATAAATATTTCAGGGCTCACCATGCCATGATACACTTTAAATCTCCAGTACTAAAGGTCGATGATATTAACATCAATTTATACACCCTTGTCAATTGAAATTTTAGTCCAACTCATGTAACGCTTTACAAATACTCCCCTTAGAGCCCTAAATATCAAATATATACAATCTGTTCTGCAGTCACGTAGCTTTCAGGATAGTGTCTACAACTGAAGATAGAAGCTGCCATCCCTAAATGTGAGAGCACTTGGCTGAAGGCACATCCTATGGATGTGTGGCCTCAAGGTCTGTCACAATTAGGGTACACAACTGCAAATACAATGGGAAGTGTCAGGAGTTCTCAGCTGAACACAGGGAGAAATTTTCTTTGATAATACAACATTTTCTTTGATAATGCTGTTTGGCATCATTAGCTCTGATTGGTGGCAAAGGAATCCTGTAAGGAATAACATTAAGGCAAACTATGACAATTTTAGTTGTATATTATGTGTTATTAATAAGCAAAGCATGAGGACTGCTGCCATACTTGGACTGTGCCCTGTTGAGGATGCATTCCTTCCACACACGGTGAACAATACGGTTGTGAAATTTGGGAGTAATCTTGCTTGATTTCTTTGGACTGTGGACACTGACTGTCCCCTCCTGCACAGCTTGATGGCTGATGCTGCTCTGAGAGCAGCCACTTTCTCCTGCAAGAGAAATAAAGCATTAATGTCAGAGCTGTTCTTCATATTGTCACTTGCTACTTTTTCCTGGAAGTTTCCTAGCAAGCTGCTGACTACACTGATGTTCACATTCACTGGGGAATGCTCAGAGCATCCTTACAAACACATTTCAAAGCAACACTTTCTTTGAGGTTACGAAGATGGCACTGGGTTGTACCACAGACATGGGCAATAGAGTTGTGCACCTCACGTGATGTGATACACTCTGTATAGCATATGTCTATATGTATCTATAAAAATACACTCTCTAACCAGTGGAGGTACTTTAGATAGCCCCTACAGCCCTGGATTGAATCACTAAGAAATAGTGCAGGTAGAGCTTTTTCATTATTATCCTGGATGCTAAACTTGAATTTATATAGTCTTTGGTGAGTTGCTGTAAAGACAAAATTTGTTGTAATATGGATGGTCCTAAAAGCATCTATTAAGAAAACTAATCATTTATGCAGACTATTTCAAAGCAAGGATCAGTTCTTTATATTCAATATTAAACCTCACTGAGGAAATGGATGGGTCACTGATGCTTTCCTACAGACACAGGCTGGGAGAGCTGGGGGTGCTCACCTGGAAAGGAGAAGGCTCCAGGGAGAACTCAGAGCCCCTGCCAGGGCCTAAAGGGGCTCCAGGAGAGCTGGAGAGGGACTTGGGGCAAGGGATGGAGGAACAGGACACAGGGAATGGCTTCCACTGCCAGAGGGCAGGGATGGATGGGATATTGGGAAGGAATCCTTCCCTGGGAGGGTGGGGAGGCCCTGGCACAGGGTGCCCAGAGAAGCTGGGGCTGTCCCTGCATCCCTGGCAGTGTCCAAGGCCAGACTGGACGGGGCTTGGAGCAGCCAGGGATAGTGGAAGGTGTCCCTGCCCAGGGCAGGGCGTGGAATGAGTTTAAGGTCCTTTCCAACCCAAATCACTCTGAGATTCTGTACCTTTTCTTTACAATATGCTTGAATTGAAATACTAGAATCCAAACTGGCTTTGGTGAGATTTTCTAGTTGAGATCTACACTACTACTGAAATTTCCAACAGCTTATCACCAGCAGATACACTATTAAGACAGCATATGATATTCTCAGTATGTATTCTCTGTATGATTATCAAAGAGATAATAAATGAAGATAATACTTCAACATGTTTGAGAGCCTGAAAACTCTCTGCACTCCATTCCCTCCTGTGATGCAGAAGCCTTTAGCAGCTAATGTACAAGCAGATGCTTCTTTTTCTGCCCTGCAATGTGTTTCTGTTTAGCTGAACTGAACTCCAGCACATGCATCTTGCCAAGCCCGAGCTGCAGCAGCAGAGGGAGCTTTGGGTCCGCTGGCCTGGGCACGGAGTCCCTGCTCTGGGCTGGGGCTGGAACAGCGAAGAGGGATGTGCTGCATTTCCACAAGGTCACACCAGGGTACAGAACACTTCGTCCTCCTGCTGACGCAATCCAAGCAGCCTCAAGTGTGAAGTGCTGAAGGCACTCAGTGCTGCACGTAACTGCAGCTAACAGGGAATCCTGCTGTTTGCCACCAGGTGACTTGCAAAACACAACTTCTGAAATGGGGCACAAGCTGCCTAACCCTCATCTTTCATTCTTCACCTTATGGATTTCTTTGTCCAGTTAGATCTTCCCTGATTATCTTCTTGCAAAGTCAAACAGTGAAATCCCTGGCCATACTGAGGTTTGTGCCTCTAACCACGTATTTCACTGGCTTTCAAATGCTCTCCAACAAGTGGGAACTTGACACACCATCAAAAAACAAACAGATCAGAACTTCAGAATTGGCAAATGTGCCCTCCTTTGGAAAAGGGGAGAAGGAGTATGTGTACAGACAAACATCACATGCACACAGAGGCATCACATGTCAACAGCAGGAAGAAAACAATGAAAAGTGGGAAGGGAAGGGAAGGGAAGGGAAGGGAAGGGGGCACGAGAGGATAACCAAGGAAACTACCAGGGCTTTCAAGTTACATTGGAACACATTAATTATTGCTTTCAATAATTATGAAATATTTTTATACTATACAGTACAGCATAACAGGAGATAGAACTGCACAGCAGGCAAAACCACTTTGTTCTCACACACTAACACTAATTTTTATCCATGAACATCCCTGACACAGTCCTGGAACACAGAGATACCTATGGCAGGTAATGGTACAGTGAGTGGAGGACACAGCAGCCCCTCACCAGAGGCCACCACACAACCCCTGCAGTCCAGACTGGTTCCACTGGTGAAAAATGCCATTCCCCAGTTCCAGCAGCAATTTGCTTTGTTACATACTTTAGACACAAACATGGAAAATATGATTAAAAGAGAACTGAAGAGATCATCTAGTCCAGTCCTTGCTTTAAAGCTCGATCAACAAATTTAACTAATCTGTTTCTTAAAAACAGCCTTACAAAATGCCCCCACCAAACCTCCCATAGCCCATCACCCCTCTGCTAATGGATCTTCTGTAGCTTACCAACAGCCAATTTCTTCCAACATTTCATTATTCTTCCTCAGAGCAAGTTTTCCCTCCTGTTTAACCTAGTTTTGCTTTGCTCCAGTTTAGATTTATTGCATACTGGTTGCAGAGAAAAGCCTGTTTTTTCTCTCCTTGAAATTTCATTTCTCTAGACCAAACCACCTCAATTCTGTACATCTTTTCCTGGAGGTCCTGTTTGCAGAATCCAGGATCATTCTCACTGTACTTTCTTGGACTCCAGTCAGTTTGTCCACATCTTTAAGTGTTCCAAACTGGACATGGCACTGAACTCACACTTTAAATAGTATTGGGCAGAACTGAAGTATTATTCCTGTGCCTCACACCAATCCAGTTTATGGGTCCCATTAGTGATTCTGGAGACTGCATGACATGTTTTTCCAATCCATTCCTCCAGTTTTTCAAGGTCTTTTAAAATGGTTTTTGATAAAAATGAATCCTTTCATTGTTTGCTGGAGATGCACCCCTCTGATACAAATTCATACTGCCCTTAAACAATAGCAGAGACCAAACAGAAGCTGTGACTGCCAGATTGGACAACATGTACACTTCTATACAAATGATAGTTTATAAATATTCAGAAATAGAATCCCCTTTTGATACTGTTCAAGTGTGACAGGGTTCTGAAAATTTTAAAAATACAATAGCACATTAAGATATGCATCAATACTTGAATAGAGTTTGTTATTTAAATGGTGATTGTCTTGCTTCGATTAGTTATTAATTGGCTTCTTGCTTATTTTAACTCTCAGTTCCTTTGGAAAACACCTTTCCAAGTGAATTTTACATCTCATATTCTGACTAATTAGCAGTAAATACTAAACACTTTGATTGTCTTCATCTATAGGCTCTAATCATGGACAAGTGAATCCAGACATATTTTCTTTGGCTTTGCATCAAGGTTCAAAGGTTGGACTTGATGATCTTAGAGGTCGTTTCCAACCTCAATGACTCTGTTATTCCAGGACTGACCCTGTTGATGTGACAGAACTATCCCATAAAGGCTAAGCTTAGGAGCTCCTCAGTGAGGGTGTAACAAGGACTCTTTAGCCCCATCTGGCTGCACAGCCTCACAGGAACTCGCAGGGCCTTTGTGTCTTTGACATATATTGCTCTGTGAACTTTAGTAAGTGCTGCCCAACAGGGTCAAAAATTCTCCAAGTTCAAGCAGAATGTTGCCCAGAGGTGAGAGCTGTGTGTGTTGCTTTGCAGCATTGCACACAAATGTACCTACAGGAGAGGGAGCTGAACAGAATTCACCCTGTTTTGTGTAAAGGGGTGCCCACAGCACTGGCTTTCTTTTACCACAGACCTACAAAGTCCTCCCCAACACTCCTCCACTGCCTGCCTTTACCCTGCCCCTGTTCACACATGCACTCCCCAGGAGCTGAGCAAAACCCAGAGTCTGACTCCATCTCCCCAGCCCACTGCTTACCCGTAACAGCCTGCTCTGGAGAGGTGGGGGGAGTCAGGGGCATCCCACAGGTACTGACAGGATCCTTCACGCTTCCAAGCCCCTGCTGTCCCACATTTATATGGCCTGGAGCACTGGCAGCGCTCTGTGACACTGGGATGTCACTCTGGGAGATGAGAACAAAGGCTGAAGGATACACCATCCTCACACCCCCTGCAGAGAGATGGAAAACCACAAGTCTTAGACACACCTGATAATATCCAGCAACCACAGCTACTTCCACTTGTTTTCAACATCAATTTGACAAAACTTATTATCTGAAATACAAAGAGCTAAGGAATTTCCATGCTGATATACAGCCAGCCCTCTGTAACCAGTACAGAGCTGAACAAGTAGCTCAATCCAGTGACTAATGGCATGTGGGATACAGGGAGTACAAAAGCTTGAGGCGACAGAACTACTCAGATGTTCCGGTGTCAAGAGAGCTACAAGAGAATACAGGAAAATCATAATGGCTCTTTCTGATTAATTAGATGACTTTCTTTTTCAAATCATGGGGAGGAAAATAATCCTTCAGGCGGAATATTGGAACTTACCAACAATGACTTCAACTGCCACAGGGAAATCGTTGTCATATCCCAGCTCTTCCTCCTCTTTCATGCCTTCCTTTCTCTTCAGCACCATGGGGTAGAAGTACTGCCACTCCTCCATCAGCTTCCGAGTGGCGGGGTCTGACATCTTGTAGGACTGGCCCGTGAGGGTCCCGTTCAAGCCGTAAGGGCTCACCAGCACTGCAACACAACAACGGCAGCCCTGAAGGACTCAGCAGCACTGCAGGAGAACCAGCAACAGCCCCACAGCAGGGCTGCCCCAGCCCTGCCTCAGCCACTCTGCCATCGCCTGAGGGGTCCAGGGGAAGCCACCGCAAAACCCAGCACGGGTGGGAACCCGAACAGCACTGAGCCCTCCTGAGCTGACACAGGACCCCGTGGCACTCTGGGTTCATAATTTCCACGTGAATGAAATTCCAGCAACCCCAGTGTAGTGAAACAGCACTCAGGGATGAGCACCCATGGAAAGAAGAGAGGACAGGAACATTTGAAACTTCTCAGCATTAAAAAGGTTAGATAATACACAAAGAAGAATCACAACAAACAAGGAAAGCTACTTGCTTAACAACAGGTATTTCCATTCTGATTCAAATTTGCTTTTAGTTGTATTCGATTTGAGTCCTGAATTCAGATCACTGAAATAAAATGCATGACTGAAGTGCCTGAGCCTCTGTCAAAGCTTTACATGTAGACACAAAATGTTTTCAATAAAGCTTTTATAAATTAACATTTCTATAAATTATATTTCATGTGTCTCTGGGTGTTTTTTTACTCTATGTTGAACTTTACAAAGATTTCTTGCTTTGAAATTATAATGTCAGACTGTAGTAAAGACAGCATAATGCAATGATTTAGAATTCTTTCCTTTTTCTTTTTTTTTTTTTTACAGCATACATGAAAATTGCATTATGAGTTTACTGAGCCATCAACTTAATTCTGTAAAATTCTAATTTCTTACACTGGCAAATAAGTAGTCACAGACACTTAAAGTTTTTCTTTGTTTCTGCTACATTTTCACAACCACCCACCCCTTGTTTTTAAAATAAAACAGTAAATAGTTGTCAACATATGAATGAAAACCAGTCCTGAACCAGAGAAGCTCAGCATCTGCGTCCACATCGGATTCTCAGAGAGACCATGTCAGAAAATCACACGGGTGCACTGACTTGCTTAAATACTAAATCTTTGTGAACTGAAATGATCGATTCGTTTGGCATGTAAGGGGAGCAGCAGTGCAATGGACAGAAGGTTCTGGAGAAGCGTGCCCACAGTGATGCCCCGGGAAGCGCGGTACCTTGGAAGGGCGAGGGGGAGGACTGGGCCATCTGGATGTGCTCCTCGGTGATCAGGTAGATGGGCTGGTGCTGGGCGATCTCCACGCTCGTGCACACATTGCTCTCCCCGTGCAGGAAGAACGTGAAGGCACACGACAAGTGCTCGCTGCGGGAGGGAGGAGACAAAAGGAAACATTTACCGGTGTTAATGGGCTCCAGGAGGGAAATCAGAGCCTCGGAGGCCAAGCACACACCCTCCTGTCCTGTTCCCAGGCTCCTGGCCTGGCTGATAAGCATATGACAGAGGGATCAGTCACCAGACAAATAATTGACAATGTTGGCAGCTGACGCATCGATGTGCTTTCCTACTTGTTTCATTGCAAATAAATGGGATTTTAACCAGAATCCAAGCAGTAAAATTATGGGTCTTTAGAAATTCTTCGAAGTTCACCCCACAAGGAAGTCCAGCTGAAAAGGAATAGGAGAGATGTTTGCCTAACATCTCATGAGAATCTTGATTAAAAAATATAAAAGCACATGACTATTACAGAAAGTCGTCAACAACCTAAGGTGAACCATGGATTTGCCACTGCTGACCAAATTTAACTTGAAACGAATGGTATTGAAAATGTTTTCACTTCATTCCACCCACAGAGTGACACCATCACAGCAAACTATTTGCTTAAATATTCCTTGCCACAAAGCTACAAGAAAAAAAGAAAACAAAGCACATTTCATGTTTTTAATCATCATTTTAATCAACTAAAACTGTACAGAGCTGCAGTAAGTGTGCAGAGATTTTTCTGTCCGATTCAAGAGCTGTGCACAGTTTTATGGGTGTTGGCTTTGGCACAGGCCCATCCCTAACGGGACCTGTGCTTTACACACAGCTCTCACTACCTGCACCAAGAAGAAAAACCACAGGCAACTACAACCATTTCACTTCAGTGTTTAAGTCAACCAGCTGCTCTGCTACTGCTGCCAGCTGTTTTTAAACAAAGGCACTGATGGCCTAGAACTGGGAGCTGCTCTAATCTCACTAAATCTCCCAGTGATTCCACACACTGGGCAGAGTAACTTGTCACCCTGTAGCCCAAGTTACTCCTCAGTGAACCTCAAATCCTACCACAAAAAAGACCAGAAGAAAAAGTTCAGCTGAGAAAAATCTGGAGAGAAAAGGCTACTGAAATGACAGGTAACAGCTACAGCTTCCCAGTGCTGCCATCCACGATACTGAAGTACTTTGTAACAATAATTCCACTAAATAAAAGGTTTCATTACGTTTCAATTTTCACAAAGGAAAGAAATTTCACTATCCTCAGTGATGAAGTGGTAAATTGATCTTTAAGCTATACGGTGGGGGAGGGACGGAGGGAACAGGACATGGGACAAAATGAATCAGACTCCAGGTATTTTTATCCTGCCCCAAGAAGAGAAGCAAATCATCTAATGAAATAAAACCCCCAAACAATGGATTTCTGCACATACAAGAAATACAAAATTACAGCAAATTCCAATTATTTAATCAAAGCCCATTAGTTTCCTTACACAGGGTGAATGCCTTTAATATAAATAAGGTTTTAATCAATAAAACCCCCATGAGAAATCTGGTGTAAGATCAAGGGATAATGTCTGCAGAGAGTTCACATGCAGCAGGTCGGTGTTTCCAAAGCAGAGAGCAAAGCTGTTATTTTCAGCTCCTGTCTTTAGGATACACACAGAAACAGTCCAGATTCTGCAAGCTCCCTACAGGATTTAACTGTGGCTCTTGCCTGGCTGCTATTGAACTGAAGGGAAAAAATTGGGACCATCCAGGGACCATCAAGTGTCTTGCAAAGTGCTCTGGAATGAACAAATCACATGGAATCTTATGCAACATTCACAGCCACCCATAAACACTGTGAGGATAAGGAATACATCAAATCAGAGCTTGAAAGACAAAAGATTCATTTGGTTTTGGAGGGAAGGCAATTCATGTCACTAACTTTCAACTGAGAATCATCTAACACCAGAATTAGTAATTGAGATCACAGAATTAGATAGAGCTTCAGACTAAGAGTACTGACAACTAATTATGGGGGGAAGAGGTGTACAAACACAGTATCAGCCCTCTTCTCTTTCCTGAATGCCACATAAAGGAACAACAGCAATGGATGCTACTGCTCACGCCCAGCAATAAGGACTTCATCAGTGAAAGATGGATCATTCCTAGCACTGGGACTCGCCACCAGCTTTGTCAGGGAAGAGGCACTGACCCACCAGTGAAGTCCCCTCTGGTGCTAGTCACTGCCATAAGCTCAGCTTTCAAGACCAAAAATAATAAAGATCAAGGCCTGGGGACTTCCTGCAGTCCCCATCAGCTCCTGGGTGAAAGTTTCCTTTAGCGACTAATAAGAATTTGATTTGAGCACACGATGCTGGGCTGTCCCTCACTATGGCTTGTGCTCCCAGGCTCCTACATTCCTGCATGCAGTACAGCTCACACCATTCCTGAAATACCAGCCCAAAGAAATCACTCTGGCTACAAATGTGAGCCAGATCTTGGAATAAAACCCAAGTGGAGAAACCTCAGCCAGTTCCAAGCAGCCAGCCCATCACACAGCCCCAGCACAAGGCTTCACCTGATGCACCACTGAGCTCCACTGTACATTCAACCTATTCACATCATGTAAAGCTCCAAAACACACAAATTGTTCAGGTCCTCACTAGAGTCTTCCAACATTACCAATACCCGGGTTTTCCTACCACATCCAACACTCTTTGCACCAACAAAAAACTGAACACAAAATGCAGATCAGACCAGGGTTCCTAAAAACATTCAACACCATGTTCAGACTGTTTTTTTTAAAAATTTTATTTACATTTATTTCAACCCAGTTCAAAAACTGAAGCTGACAGGCTTTTGAGAAGCCACTCCACTATCTCTGCAGGTTTTAAAACATCCTTATTTCTGTCCTCTTTCCGATCAGATGATAAAACTGTCAGAAATCACCAGGAAGACACATGAAATGGCTTCCAAATGATCTCCCTACTCCCCAAAATCTGTTGGAATACCTCGAGCTGCCAGCTCAGGACAAGTACAATAATACAAGTGTTGCTAATTTTGCACAGCTGTGCTATACATTCACTTTGCACACAATAACGAATTACACTAGGAACAAAGTGTAATCAATCAGACTGTAAGGGCACTTAGAGGCATGGTTTGACTCCTCCTCTGACTCTGTTAATAATAAATTTACTTTATACCTTTGAATTTGAGCCTGTTTTGCCCTTAAAGTGTTTTCTCCCAGTCCTTATCTCAACCCATAAGCCCATTTTTTTCCCCTCCTCTGCCCAGCTGTAGCAGAGGAGAGTGACTGAACAGCTTTCATGGGTACCTGTCATTTTAACCACAACAGAGTGCAAATCCGTGTCAAACCACAACAGAGTGCAAATCTGTGACAGTACTCTGGTCACACTAGGCAGGAACTCCTTTTTACAGGTACTTTTTCTTTGCTTTCCTGGTGCCTGATGACTGCCTTGGTTAGGATGTCATCTCCCCCAATGGAATGTATAGAACATATACAGAATATGTGTTATTTCCAACTCTGGCTGCACTAAGGCTGAAGTGGGAAAAATGTTGGGCACTGGTCTGCAGCCAGCAGAACACTTTGGCACACACCTTCAGCAATATTTCCACTACATTCACTGAGACTTGTGTGCTAAAATTAAAACAACTGCTTAAATAAAAGGCATCTATTAACAGAAATGCAAAGAAATAGCAATGTCAAATAACCTTGTGTAACAAAAGATCTGTGTCCTTTTAAGGATTGCAGGTACTTTTTTCTTCATAACACAGAAAAATCAACTTTCACTTCAATCAACTTCACTTTGGCACCTAATCACCTGCAGCTGACATTATCTGTCTTTCAGGCGTTTCCTCTGGGACCTTAATTACCTCAAATAACTTTTGAGATGCCTAAAAATGTAGCTGAATACCTTGGCAATGTAATATTTAGGATTTCCCATAAACTTTACGAATGCCAATTCCTCAGTTACTATAAATGACTTCAAGAAAACAGCATTACATTACATTTACTTACATATAAAAATCTGATGAGGATTATGAAAACCTGACTTCATTTAAACTCTGCAACATTGTCAGAGAAAGGAGAACAACTGATGGATTCAGGTGTTGTTTCCATTTTTTGGGAGGTTTGGAAAAATACCCAGTGGAACCTGTGCTGTTCTGCATTTAAACTGTACATGAAAAAAATGCCAAGATACTGCAATTCCTAACAGAATTTGAAAGAATGTACTAATGTATATCTTGTGTAAAGTTAAACTTCACCCTGCAGATTTCACAATATACCACAAATGTGGAAATCAAACTGCCAGTAACAAATACTTTGGGATTTGGGGAAGGAGATGCTGCGAAAAAAATTAATTGAACACAACTGATGTTCTTCCTTATTAGAGGGATATTAAAACAATAGCTTTATGGTATGAATTTTATCATTTTTATTTTAAGGACTTGAAACCATTCTCTGAAACCCCTTGCTGCCATGCAGTGCACAGTGTCTAAGCTTGCTTTGCCCCAAACACTGCAACCTCCTGACACATCTGCAAAGCGCAGTTGGGAGCCAGATGCCAGGATTGACACTAAAGGCTCCAAAGAAAAACACAGTGAAAATTTAAGAATCCTATATTCACACATATCCATCCTGTTTTTGTAACAATTTCATGGTTGAGCTTTTTTAAAATACTTATTTTTCCACAGAGGAGCTTGAGCTCCCATGCCCTGCCCTCCAGGCTGCAGGCAACCTCTTGTTTCTCCTTTACTTTATAAGCAATTGTCCACAAAGCCACTGACTGTGTACAATTAATTGTATTTTCTGACCAATAAATAGTATGGCTGCTTTAATTCTCCTCGAAGTTAAGACTGGGATCTGAAAACCCTCAAGTCACAGTACCCCAAAATAGCTTCATCAAGTCTGATGCCAGAAAAGAGGCAGCAGCAAGGCACAGGCATTAGGAAAACAGTCAAATCACATGTTTGATGTGAACTACAAAAAAGAGGGCATCGAAAGGCAAATTTGAAACGGAAGAGTAAGTGAGAGCAAAATAAAATAATTTCCTTTAAAGTTGCTAAAGCAACAGGACAGGAGCAGGTCACAGTGGGTCTGGGCAGGAGATGGCAGCACCTAGAAACTCCTGCAGTCAATAACACTCCAACACCACAGTAAATTAACAGTGCAGTATGTAAATCACCTCTTCTTAAATATTCTGGAAATTATTAATATCCCCAGAGAAGCCTGACCTTGAACAAGCTCCCGCTAAGGGAAGAGAAGAAAGGCTGCCTGCTTTGATTCTAGAGAAGGCAGAGCCTCAGTTCCAGTGCAGAGGGGCCTTAAATGGGCCAGTGCCCAGTTAAGGCACTGAGGGGACGGATGCACTCCCAGAGTGCCCAGATCCTCCAGGACACACCATGGTCCAGGCAGGAGCTGCAGGGCCCTGCCTGGCCACTGCGTTAGCAGAGACAGCTTCCTCACACTCACCAAGAGAGCAGAGGAGCATCTCACAGAACAAGAACACAGGAGCTGCAGATTAAATCTTATTGCTTTTGCAAAGACTCCTTGTCCCTTGATTTTGTTGTCTCTTTCTCTTCCCCAACTCAAAGAAAAAAATAGAAGAGCAGGGAACAGAACATCAGTTCCCAGAACTACCAGATCTTTAATAATGGTATCTATAAGTCTACTTGTTGTCTCACATATTCTTTAATAATGGTATCTATAAGTCTACTTGTTGTCTCACATATTCTGTTGGATATTTTTTTAATGTATGAGATGCACAGACAGAAACTCTGTATACGTAATCATTGCTTTTAATGTTTTTCCAGTAGTGAAGTAAAGCACTAAGATAACAGTTTCACAATGCAGCAAGCATTTAGATAACATTATCTAAATGCTGTCTCAGTTGTCACCAGCAAAGCCCTTGCCAAGGCCAATACACACCTCCCTAACGGGATTCCCTCCCTGATCCCATCTCCAGCAGCCTCCCAGCCTCCCCTGTGTACAAACGCATGCACAGGATGAGCTGCCAGCCTGGGGGACATGGCGGGTTATTCCTCCACTGCATCCATCAGTCTGCAGTGTGACAGGGCAAGAACAGCAGGACCTGCACGAGTCCAGGGGAAATGCTGCACATCCCATCAGCCTGTTCTGAGCAGTAATTCCACTGCAGGATCACTTGGAACAAGACCCACATCAAGTCTGTGCTGGAGGCAAGGTCACGTCCAGCGTCCATAGCCTTCGATGGGAACAGAGGACAAACTGCTCCCATTTCCTACCCTGGATTATCCCAATGTCTCAGGCTGGGAGAGCTCCAGGTTTGGGATTTTTGGAGATGGACTGCACTGCTTACAGAACAGAGAACAGGCTTGGCTGTGGGTAAACACAGTGACAGTGCTCCCACTGAGGAGGAGTTTGCACTTTTGGGAAGCAGAGCTTCTCCCCACAGCTGCTGCAGGGAGGAACAGGTTCTGCAGCAACAGCCATGCCATGCTTGCCCTGGAAACCACACACAGAAATAAGCATATTTTTACACTGTACTGAAGCAGCGTTCAATATTTAGTTCCATTTTTATTAATGGATCATTTAAATGTATAAGGAGCTCCTCCAGTGTGCTGGCATTGAGATATTCCCTTCCATGTGCAACTGGAGTAGTTTTATTCCTGTGATCCTCAGTGAAGTACTACAGCATAATAGGTGAAAATGTCCCATAAATATTCACAATAAACCCTTATTTTTCTATATCAAGTAAGTTTTGCATGTTAAAATCAAGGTTTATTGATTTATTATTAGCTGCACATATGCACAAAATGTGACTTGTCAAAATATGCTGGTCTAAAATTGTTTCCCACAATTTTTAAGATGAATTGAATTCATTCTCAGACCGTTGATGGCTACTGAAGAAATAATCCAAAATAGTACCCTGAATAACTAAATCAGGCAGCAGGGCTGCCACAACCACTGCAATATATTTCTTTTCTCTACATTCAGGGAGAAACCCAGCTCTTGATATCAGTTAATACCAAAGGCAACCTGGAGCAAAAGGAAGGCAAGTCCCTGGATCAAGGATAGCATTTATCCCATATATTCAGAAATATGGGACCATGACAGATGGCACAAAAGGTTGGTCAATACATCTGCCAATATGAAAATAAACACATTTAAGTCAGAGCATGGCTATGCAGGATTTTGGTTTTCATGCTGAAAAGTTCGACCCGCTTGAAAGAACTGGAGAGGATTCCTGCTCTGGGAATGGGCTGGGATCCACCTCCAGTGGGATTGTA